>OVBE01016712.1:0-10804 GCA_900406425.1 Iberis pinnata | reverse complement strand
GGTGTTGCAGGGCCTAATGGCGGGCCTCCATCCCTCTCGGGTAAGAGTGCAGTCAGCTTTAAGCTAAGAAGGTCCAGAAGGGATCTAACAAAAAAACAACTTAGTTACCTAAGCAAACCCATACCATCAACCCTTATCTACCCCCATCCTCAGGAACTTGGATGACTACTCACTACTCATGGGAGTAGAAGTAGATGAAACAAGAAACGAAACTACAAACCTAAACATGAAGATCTATGAAAAACAGTAAGAACACAAACGCAGAAAATGAAGAACAAAAACGAAAATGCAAACTTAAAACAGAAGCTTAAAACTCAAAACAAAAATCAAGATGCAAAAACTAAAGAACAACCTAAAGCTAAGCAAGGAAATAAAGGAAAAACAGTAGATTAACTAAGCTTGTTGAAAATGGAGGCGAATTAGAGCTTTTATAGTGTTAAGAGAAAAGCCCTAATTCTCACTACAGACAAACTGCGAATCATTGTCTTGGATCTTGGGCCTGGCTTAAGGTGGTATCCGGATTCGAGTTGGTCGGGTCAGAGCGTGTTTGCCTTCGGATGGTTGAGTGCATAATCGATATGGACTAGAGGGTGCTTGCTTGGGATCGATCCAGCTTTGTTACGTCCATTCTTCGTCTAAGGTTGGGATCGATCCCAGCGTTGAGTAGCTGAGATCGATCCCAACACAAGTGAGATCGATCTCATGAGTTGCCTTCTTAGTCTTGCTTCGTATTTGTGCACTTCCTTGGATTTTTTTGAGACTTCACCAGAAACGTTGGTAACATGACTGCGGGATCGAATTGTTTTGTTGCAGAGCTGCCTGAGATCAATCTGGGTTCATTGCAGGACTGCCTGAGATCGATCTAGGCTCATTGCAGGATCAATCTGGAGTGAGTTGAGATCGATCTGCGTTGAGTTGAGATTGATCCCGAGGGTGCTGAGTGGGATCGATCTTGTTTTGCTGCAGGATTGCCTGGGATCGATCCTACCTTGAGTTGGGATCGATCCTGCAGCTGCTTGGAGGTAAGTTCAGTCCATTCCATAGTTGAGTGCTGAGTCGAATGTCAAGTGCTGTTTTCCTGAAATTTCTCAACTCCTTCCCAAAAATGCCTGAAAGTCCTGAAAAACCTCGAAAATGCGTGCATATGCAAATTCTAATGCAAAAATCCTAAAAACACTAAAGTTAGTGAAATCAACCATAACTGTGAAGTATGCACGCTTTGAGACCTCATAATTGATGCTAATTGATAAGTAAAAACCGTGAATATTTAGAGTCATCACATGGATCGATCATGACCATATTTTGGATCGATCATGATCGATCCAAGTGTGAAAGTGGATAGATCCCTAGCAAGTGTGGATCAATCTCGGTTGTTGAAAACGCATTGGTCCGGACCACCTCTCATTTGATCAACATGTTGAAAATGCATATCACTCATGCCCCATTTCTTTTCTCATTGCAAGATTCCCGAAACTCAATCCATAAGTACCTAAGACACCAAAAAAAGATGAAACTAAAGCGCATTAAATCAAGTACTGAAATTTAAAAGCATTGAAATTGAAATATATACAAAGATAGACATGGGACTTCCTACCAAGTGGGCTTGTTTAAAGTCGCTAAGCTTGACTTCCTGTGTTCAGGATTAACGATCCTAAGACGGCTCTCCGAAGAGATCCGAGGTCTTTTATGAGAAAGCTCCCTTATCATAGTTCTTATCAACCTTGGAGTTCAGCTTTGGTTTTTCATCAACTTTTACAGCAAGTATTATGTCTTCCTTAGAAAGTACTTCTTTGATCATGAATCTCTTGGAACATAGTGGATCCACATTTCCAAGATAATACTTGAACCTTATGTTAAGTAAGAACACTTGGTCTCCATTCTTGATTTCCAAGGTTCGGGTTTGAGGCTCCAAGTATTTTTTAGAAATTGGAGTGTTCGAAGGTGGCTTCTTAGGTGGCACACGTTCAGGTTGAGGTTTGAACTTAGGAATTCCTTTTCCTGGATCCTTATGGTTGACTCCACCTTTGGACATTCCCAATGCCCTGATTTCTTCTATCTCCTCTGGAAAACCTTTATCTGGTTCCTTAACAGGCTTAAAGACTTCATTATGCACTTCAGACTTTGTTGGTTCCTTTCCCAATCCATTTTCAACTGCTTTACTACTTGAGTACCCTTTCTTCGGATTGTCTTCATTCAGTTCCTTCACATAATACAGCTAACTTTGGGCAGTTAGATCCTTGGTTTTAGTCTTGATGTCGAAAATCATCTTTGGTCCTCTCCCTAAGTGCAGCTTAATGTGGCCCTTCTTGATGTTGATTACAGCTCCAACCGCTGCTAGGAACGGTCTTCCGAAGATCAATGGATCCTTAGGCTCTTCATCCATCTTTTATACCACAAAGTCCGTGAGTATTGTTACATCCTTGATCTTGATGGGTAATCTCTCCAAGATACCAACAGGATGCCTAACCGATCTGTCCGCCATCAAAAAATCTATGTTTGAAGTCTTAAACTCTTCCAATCCTAGCTTTTTGGCAGTGGACATAGGCATAAGGTTGATGGAAGCTCCCAGGTCACAAACGCACTCATCAAAAGTCATGGATCCAAGTGAGCAGGTTAATGTGAATGAACTAGGATCTTCTTGCTTCGTCGTTATCAAGGAATTGCATTCTTCAGGTGGTTCCACCACTTCTCGATTTACTTCTTCCTTCATGGATTTCGCAAAAACCTCAGAGTATTTTGCCATAATTTCCTTCTTGAATCGGGGAGGGAAAGGTAGCCTCGGAACATATGGTGGTGGAATGAAGGGTGCGTCCTTCTGTTGTGCTACAGATAGTTGTTCAGCAAGAGATGGTTCAGTGATCACTTCTGGTCGAGGTTGCAATGGCTTCTGTGAATAAGTTATTGCAGGTTCATCTTCTTTAGTTTCTTTTAAACACGAACCCCCCTAGATCCACACTGTCCTCAGTGTATAGAAGAGGGTAAGTTGGAGTAGTGATAGAAGACGTCTGATCAAGATAGATGGCATTGATGTTAGCATAATTCTTTGGGTTACGAACATATTTTCCTAAAGATGCCCATTCGCAGAAGTTGAAGTTGATGTGGTTTTTCGTTCAAGAGTAGTGACCCTGGAGCTTAGATTATCTATCTTTGAGTAGATTGCACCGAAGGATGTATCCATTTTGTGCTAGATTTTGCCAAACTTCTTTGATGTCTCCATTGCATAAGCAGCCTGTCCTTGGAGAAGTTGCTGTAAAGTAGCTTCAATGTTGAAGGGTTGAGCATGAGGTTGGTTAGATGAGAAACGAGGAGGTGCACCAGTAATTTGTTCGTGCTATAGTTGTTGAAAACATTTTATTTTTGCTGCTTTGGGTAGTAAACTCTATTCTGGTTGTAGTTGTGTAAATGTTGAGAGTTCTTCTGCTGTTGAGGTGGGTACACTTGGTCTTGAGGATTAGCAACGTTGTTGCTTCGGTAAGAAAGACCAGGGTTGTTAGAGTAGTTGAAGTACCCTTTGTTGTAACCCCCTTAGTTCTGCACATAGCACATTTCTTCTTGCTGTTAAGCTTCAGAAGCTTGATTCTGGAGTTGTTCTTCATCAGAGATGAAGTGAACTTGATGTTGTTGACCCAGAGTAACTTGTCCAACTTCTCATTCAGTGCCTTGATCTCCTTCTTTGTGCTATCATCAGAAGTAGAACTACCTCGAGGTGTTCTATCGTAGTCCTCACTGTAAAGCCCATCAAACTGGGTAAGGTTCTCAACCAACTCCCATCCATCATCAACACTCTTGTTGAGGAAATTTCCATTGCTTGCAATATCTAGCACCATTCTGATCTTAGGCAAGACACCTCTGTAGAGGGTGATGAGTAGGGAAGCTTTGCTGAAACCGTGATGGGAGCATTGCATAGTGTAGTTCTTGAAGCGCTCGCATGCCTCAAAGAAAGTTTCAGCAGTCTTGTGTGCAAACCCTGAGATGTCATTCCTCAAGCGTGCTGTTCTGGTAGGTGAGAAGAAATTTTCAAGGAATGCCTTCTTGCAGGCATCCCAGGTTGTGATGGAGTTTCGTGGGAGTGACTTCTCCCACTGATGTGCGTTCTCCCCGAAAGAGAAAGGGAAGAGGCGTAGCTGGAAAGCGTCTTCATACACACCATTTATCTTCGTTAGAATGCAGAACCTATCGAACTCATCGAGGTGATCAAGTGGATCTTCCATAGGTATTCCATGGAACTTGTTGCTCTGCACCGTAGCAATGAGACTATACTTGATCTCGAAGTTGTTGTTCTGAACTGCAGGTGGGTTGATGCCATGTTTGATGGTGTGAGTGTTGGGGTTGTCACCAGCACCTATGGTGTTCTACTTATCTCTGTCAACGTTTTCTGCCATTTGTAAGTTCAACCTTCTCAAGTGTTCCGCACGTTCGTGTTCACGTCTTGCCCGAGAGTGTTCTCGTTCAAGAGCTCTGATGTCGTCAACGAGTGGAAGCAAGTCAGTTGGTCCTCTGTTTCTCAGGTTCATACACTGCTAGGCAGGTACCTGAACACAAAGCAAACAAAGGTAGACTAGTAAGTAAAAATGAAAAAGAGGCATGATCTGAAAAGACACAAAATCCAGAATGTAGTAACTAATCCCAACCGGAAACGGCGCAAAATTGATTGTAGGATTTTGAAGTCCTATTGGGTATCAATTACCCATCGTTGTAGTATATATGAGTTTTCAATCCAATCGGGAATGTACTAAACAATCTCGAATGAGATGGATACTTTAAAGTCAAGCTAGGTATTAAAAAGTGGTGTTTTGCTAAAAGGTCCTAAGTGCAATGAACATAAAATGCATAAACATAAAAAGAAGCATAAAAGATTCAGATGTAAAAACAGAGTAAAAGCAAGGAGGGTGAAAGATGTAAGCAATGTAAAGCAGTTCCTGAGGACAAAAGGTAATTGACTAAGGATCCATCCTGAGCTACCTAAGTACCTAACATACCTCATACAATGAGCAAACCCCTAGACAGTAGCAACATAAGCAACCAATTCCAATTCCTTGGCAATCAATCTCAAGCAAAGCAATCATAGACTCAACTGTCATCATAAACAGTAACTACTAAGCAGGCATGAACAACAACAACTATAGTCAATAAGCTTGTTGCAAATGGAGGCGAATTAGGGCTTTTAGAGTGTTAAGAGAAAAGCCCTAATTCGCACTAAAGACAAAATGCTAATCATTGTCTTGGATCCTGGGCCTTGGTTCAGGTGCTATCCGGATTTGAGTTGGTCGGGTCGGAGTTTGGGCTTGTGCGTGATTGATCTGAAGTGTTGAGAGCTTGGACATAAGGGTTGAGATCGATCTAGGAGTTGAGTGCCTGAGATCGATCCAGAAAAATGTGGGATCGATCTCATTTGAGTGCAGGATCGATCCTGCCTTCAGGTTGTGATAGATCTATACTTAGCTCAGCTTTTGTTTCTTGTACTTCCTTAGTTTCTTTTGAGACTTCACAAGTTTCTTTGAATGAGAGAGAGAGAGAGAGAGAGAGAGATTGATTCAGGTAAGGGTGGAGATCGATCCATGCTGAGATGGGATCGATCTGATGTGTTGCTGGGATTGATCTGAGATCGATCTAGATAGAGTGCGGGATCGATCCAGGAGCTTGGTGTTGGGATCGATCTGGACTTGATGCAGGAGTGCCTGAGATCGATCTAGGCTAGTGTCATTCCATTCCACGCTAAGTTCTGCTCCATTCAATGTTAAGTGCTGCTTTTCTGAAATCTCACAAATACTTCCCGAAAACTCCTGAAAGTCCTGAAAAATCTCCAAAATGCGTGCATATGAAAATTCTAATGCAAAAGTCCTAAAAATCATGAACTTACTAAAATCAACTATAAATGTGATGTATGCACGCTTTTAGACCTCAGAATTGATGCTAATTGATATGTAAAATCCATGAAAATTCAGAGTCATCATTTACCAAACAAGCACCCAATGGATCACATTGACACTTTGAGGACATCTGCAGCACCATCAAACTCGATTTCATGCACTACAGTTTGTTCCGTCACTCTTTAGCTGGAAGAGCACTTTGCTGGTTGAAGTCTCTACCTGCTGGATCCATTGTAACCTGGGATGATTGCAAAGCCAGGTTCATAAATCAGTTTTTCACTACTACCAGGACTAACCCTTTGAGGAACAAGATCTCTTCTTTTGCACAAAACTCAGTGGAATCATTCTATGAAACTTGAGAGCGATTCAAAGAGCTGCTTCGTGATTGTCCACACCACGGTTTCTCAGATGTAAGTCTCCTCAATACCTTATATAGAGGAATTAAACAAAAATACAAGTTGTCCTTAGATACAGCTAGCGATGGAGACTTTATGCAGAAATAGCAATCATTGCCCAGAGTTTGATCGCCGAACGAAGGTTCTTATATTGGTTGCTAACTCATAACTCTTAGATATGAAAGGAGAACTCTCAGAGATGAAAGGACTAATCACTCAGCTTCTAAAGGGTCAAAACTAGAAACAAGTTAGTGCTGTAGACGATTCTGAAGTTGAGTGCTTTGTAGTTCAAGAGCAGAATACTGTGGGAGTTGAGAAGAAAGTGAGTTACATCAACAGTTAAGGTCAAATGGTGTACAACCAAGGGTATAATCAGGGCTTTAACAAGATTCATCCCAATCTACCTTGGAGAAATACTAATGTTGAAAACCCTATAGATCAACATTATCCACCACAATAAAAGACCTTTGTGCAGAACTCCAATTCAGGTGGTTTTCAGCAAACCTCTGAGCCTGCATTTCAACAAGCTCAACCTCAACAAAGTGGTTCAGTAGAGATGATGTTTAAGTAACTTCTGGATGGACAACAATAGTTCCAAACAGTAATCCAAGCAGAAGTGAAAGACCTGAATCAAAAGTTTGATGCACTATCAACACATGTGAAGCATTTGGATGAACAAGTTGCTCAGACCTCTGAAGCTGTGAAAAGACAAGCTGGTGTCTTTCCTGGGAAAGTTGAGGATAATTCACAAGCTTATTGTAAGTCTTTAGTTGGTGATTTAGAAGAAGAAACTTAGAATTTGGAAGAAGATTCAGATTTTGAAAAGCTAGAAACAGATGCAGAGAAGATTGCCCAATCGAGCACCCCTTGCCTGATCGGGCAAAGCGTTTCCGGAGGAGACGATCAATTGATGCCCGTTCGAGCGAATAAGCGCAAAATTTCCAGGTATCATCGATCAATCGAGCACATCACTTGCCCGATCAATCATGAAATCCAGACAGATATCAGAGCCAAATGCCCGATCGTGCACTATTGGCCCGATCGAGCAAAAGTTCCTAGACCCGAAATCTCTTCCAAATGTTTATAAACCCATAAATTCCTTATCCGGTGCAACCTACGAAACCTAGATTAGAGTTTGAAGATGGTGAGATGATTGGGAAGCCACCAACTCTACTTAGGAAGCTTCATAAGCTGCAAGACCCATGGGAATTCTTAGTTCCGTGTTCGATTAGTGGAGTGGAATTTACAGATTCTCTATGTGATACTGGAGCTAATGTGAGCATTATATCGATGACTGTTTCAGAACGATTGGGACTATTAGGTGTCAATCCATCTAACATGACTTTCACGCTTGCTAATGATTCTACTGTCTCTTCTAGTGGCGTTATCTCGGATCTATTGGTACAAGTTGGTAATTGTCTCGCCCCTGTTGATGTCCACATCTTGGAGATGAATGATCATCTACATGCACCTTTGATTCTTGGGAGACCCTTTATTGCAACCGTAGGAGCTATTGTTGATCTACCCAATCGGCGTATATCTCTGGAAAACATTAAGTAGCGGGTTTCTGTCCAACGATACCTTCAAACGGAATATTCAGGCTAACTATGGTGAAAGAGGAAGAAATGAAGCATAGAGTTCATACATAACCATATCCTAAGTGTGTAGTTGCTGAAGCCTTACACAAAGAACCTCAATTCTCAACAAGGAATAGCAAGCACAAGGTTAAGGAGAAGGTGAAAGTGGAACCAAAGAAGGTGAAGAAAGAGTCTCAAGTAGCTTTGATCCCTCAGGAAATGGTTAGGGATACAATTGAGTATAAGGTGAAAAGAAAGGGGTTCTCAAAGCCCTTCTCGAAGTTTAGAGTTCTACTCACCCCAGAGTTCAAAGAGAAAGGGATTGATATTGCAAAATGTGTGATGGGTAAGGTTCTGAAGCTGAAGATGTCTGGATTTGGAACTTGTTATGGAACATTGTTGGATGTTGATTCCATTCCCACTTAGAGGTAAGTATCGTCAAGCTAAGTGACGTTAAACAAATCGCTGAGTGGGAGGCAACCCACTATTTAGAGTCTAGTTTAGTTGTTTTTCAATTTTGAGTCATAACTTACTTATTTTTAGTTTTGAGTGTTAACTGTTTCAGGTTATTACTGGTGAATATTCTTCAAAGACGTTATGGGTTATCTCTTATCTAATTTATGTACTCATCTTTCTCACTTGAATTGTTGGATATTTGGATGGTTTCTCTCTTGATTCTTGCTAATTCTGATTAGTATTGCTTAGATCATTGCTCACCATTCACCATCTTTCTTGTTTTTTTGTTTGAGTTGATTTTAGATTCATGATTGATTGGTTTTTCTCATTAAGTAACTCTTGATTCTTGCTAATTATAATTACTATTGCTTGATCATTGCTCTTTACTTACCAATTGATTGTGTGATACTGGAATGATTGCTGTTAACTGTTCCCTCATACGCTGCGGTGTGTTTTTCTGATGACGCGCTTGACTTTGTCGATGTTGAGGCAGGTTAGCAAAGTGCATGTGGAGTCGCACCGCAGTAGATGCTCGCCGATCATTATGTGATGTGCTGCTTTTTTTGAGCCTGCACGCAGCCTACTTGTCTTCTGGTAAGCTTATGTCTGCTATAAAGAGCTTAATTTTTTCTCTACAATCAACCTTTGGTGGTTCTTATTGGCTTCATATTCACAATCATCTTCGACTATCTCTGGGTCATCGATGTAATGTTTGAAGTTCATAGTGATACTTGGTTTTGAGATCTCCTCGACCGGGATGGTCCTTCGGAGATTTGAATCATATGAAGATATTATTGTCGCCAATGCTTCAGCGACCTTGTCAAAGTGATGATGATGCTATTGTCAAAGTGATCCAGCTCTCGTGCCATGTTTTGTACTACTCTAAGATACGCATCTATCCTTTCGATTTTGGCCTCGTGGTCTCTGACGAACTGGCTGGCGACAAGCTGGGAGTCTTAGAAGGCAAGTATTTTCTTGGCGTTAATTCCATTTTCTAATTTTAGTCTGGAGAGTATTACTTCGTATTCAGCCTCGTTGTTGAAAGTGTTGAAACCAAGGCGAAATGACTGTTCCAGAATGTCGCCTTCGTGCATTTCTAAGCGGATCCCGATTCCTGATCCTCCCAAACAGGAGGATCCTTCTACGTCGAGAGACCATATTTGTAGGGTTTCGCCGGCTTCGATTAGTTCCAGAGGCAGCTAGATGATGAAATCGGCTAAGACCTGTGACGTGGCGCTTGTCCTTCCTCAGAAATCGATGTTGTACTCGCTGAGTTCGATGGCACATTTTGCCATCTTCCTAAACTGACTTGGGCTATGCAATATTGTTCATAGTGTTTGAGCCGTGAGGACCGCGATTGAATGTGACTGCAAGTATGGTCACACTTTTCTTAATGAGATGATGATGGTGTATGCTAGCTTTTCTAGGGTTGGGTATCGGGCCTCCGCTTCGTCCATCGTCTTACTGATGTAGAAAATGGGTCATTGGTCACCTCGATCTTCTTTGACCATGATGCCACTAACGGCTGTAGTAGATACCAATATATAATGTAGGAGCGTTTCCCCGTCTTCTGGTTTGGTGATGACTCTGAATTTTCATGGTTTTTATATATCATTTAGCATCAATTTTGAGGTCTTTAGGCGTGTATACATCACATTTATAGTTCATTTGAGTAAGTTTGTGATTTTTTGTACTTTTGAATTAGAATTCGCATATGCACGCATTTTGGAGATTTTTTCAGAACTTTTAGGAGTTTTCAGGAAGGTTTTGTGAGTATTTAGAAAAGCAGCACTTAACATGGAATGGAGCAGCACTTAGCGTGGAATAGACTGGCACTCATCTGGATCGATCTCAGCTTCACCTTGATCGATATCAGCTCACTCCTACATTTATTTCAGATTGATCTTGCAGCACATTTCTGGATCGATCTCAAGCAACTTCTGGATCGATCTTAAGCAGCTTATGGATCGATCCCAAGCAGCTTCTGGATCGATCCCAACTGCAACATCTAGATCGATCCCAACTCACTTCTGGATTGATCAAGATTGATCTCAACACACGTCCAGATGGATCCCGCATCAAGCTTTTGGATCGATCCCGCGCTCAAACAAGATCGATCTGACTCAAGCCACGAACAAGCTGGATTGATCTCAAGCTCAACTTCTGGATCGATCCGATTCAAGCGTGTCCAGCTCAGATCGATCTTGCACTTACCAACTTGAGTCAAACATGCTCCGACCCGACCAAATCACTTCAGAAGTGNTCTGATAGGCTTAGAATTTAATCCTAAAACTAATGCTGCAGAGAACAGATCACGGTAGCACAGTATAGGGTATCGAACCACAGAGACCAAAGTACACGATCAGTTAATAAATCGAAAATGGGTAAAGTAAGAAAATAAGATTGATTGAAACGAATTAAAAAGCGGTAATTTAAAAACAATTTAAAGTTAATAATAAAAACGTCAGGCAATAGGAAATCCGTAGGTATTCAGGTTTAAAGTTAA
>OVBE01016711.1:0-10804 GCA_900406425.1 Iberis pinnata | reverse complement strand
TAATGGAGGCGGTCCATACCAACAAGACTACGGGGCAAATCCAGGATGCAGTGGTTAGAGAGGTCATTGAGCAAACGAAGAAGAGAACATAAGATATCCGCCTCAGCCAGCCTGTTACCGAGGGATCCAGTAGTGAAGTCCCTGTCTCGGTTATTAACAACATTCTCATAGAGGTACATAATTTCTAATTAAATCCATATAAAAACTTATTCAACTTACTAACTATTTTTGATATTATTTGCAGAAGGCACCAAAGAAAAAGAAGAGAATCTGGGGTTTAGGGAGCATCGCCTCCAGTCTCATATCGTTGGCTGCCTCTTGTGCACATGGAGAAGACTTCGAGTCTGACTCGTCCATGCGTGAGTCGATGCGCGAGAAGGACGAACGCATAGCTTTGCTCGAGCAAAAGTTGCAGGAATCAGAGGAGCATATCCGTGTACAGAACGAGAAGATGGAGAAGTTCATGGAAGAGATACAGTTGAATTTTTCTGGTTCTGGTGGTAGTGATCCGAGTAGTGGTTTCAGTTTAATATAGTTTTATGTCTTTTTTAACATTGTAATATTTTATGATTTGGATTTGTAGTGTGTTTTACTTAATTTGGATTAATTAGTAATTTTCAATTAATAATTTCTAATTAATAATTTTCAATAATTAATAATAAATAATATAATTATTTTTTGTTTTTTATATTTTTTAAAAAATTTGCAATGGTTTAGTCTGTTGGAAATATGACCGTCGGTTAGCCGTTGTAAAGATAGTCGTTGGTTCGCCGTTAGAAATATGGCCGTCGGTTAGCCGTTGTAAAGATAGTCGTTGGTTCGCCGTTGGAAACTGGCCGTTGGTTATCCGTATGAAATACGCCGATGGTTAGTCGTTGGAAACTTCCAACGAATCAATATTGTTGGATTGCTGTCGGAAATATGGTAGTTGGATATCCGTTGGAAAATTCCAACGGATAATCGACGCGAACATTTTTGCGACGAGCTAGAACCGACGGCCAAATCTAATCCAAATCCGTTGGAAAAAGGCTATTTCCAACGGATTTAGGTCAGATTTGGCCGTCGGAAACGGCCTTTTTTCTTGTAGTGTCATGTTTTTGACGATGATAATGACTCACCACCAGCTAAACAATCTTTAGTTTTTGTATTTCCAGACTTACACATCACAGAACCAGCTGCGATTACTGAACCTGCAGCCGCTAAAACAGTTGATTCAACTGATGCTGCACCTGCTCTTCGTCGTGGTCACAAAATTTGGACTTTGCCTCAAAGCTCTCTGATTATATTGTTAACACTATCTCTCTCTCTCCAGCTCTTCACCTACCTCCCCTGCACCGGTCGCAACCTCAGGTACATCTCATCCTTTGTCCTCTTATTTGACCAGTGACCGCTTGTCTCCTTCTCATCGCAGTTACGTTCATGCTCTCAACGTGGTTGTGGAACCTAGATCATATAAGGAAGCTCTTTCTTCTGCTGAATGGAAACAATCAATGCACAAAGAATATTCCGCTCTTAAGGACAATCATACATGGGATCTAGAGGAGCTTCCACCGGGAAAACGAGCTCTCGAATGTAAATGGGTATTCCACATTAAACATAAGTCTGATGGTAGTGTGGAATGTTATAAATCTCGATTAGTCGTTCTTGGAAATCATCAGGTTGAGGGACTTGATTATAAAGAAACTTTTGCACCGGTAGCTAAGATGTCTACAATTTGAATCTTTCTTGATATTGCTGCAAAACGACATCGTGAGGTTCATCAAATGGACGTTCACAACGCATTTCTTCACGGCGATCTTACAAAGGATGTTTGGATGAAATTGCCTCCGGGTTTCACAAGACCGAACGACTCTCGAGTATGTAAGTTACAAAACTCTCTTTACGGTTTATGTCAGGCTCCTCGTTGTTGGTTTTCTAAGCTTCGATCTGCTCTCATGGCTTACGGTTTCAAGCAATCTCGGTCTGATTACTCTCTCTTTAGTTTCTTGTCTGATGCGGTCTCTATTCAGGTTCTTGTATATGTCGATGATCTAATTATTACCGGGAATACACCAGCAGTTATTCAGAAGTTTAAAGACTACTTATCTTCTTGTTTTCATATGAAGGATCTAGGCCTCTTGAAATACTTCCTTGGTATTGAAGTTGCTCGAAGCCCAACTAGTATCTTTCTATGTCAACGAAAATACACACTTGACATACTCTCTAAAGCAGGTCTTCTCGGTTGCAAACCCATTGGTTTTCCCATTGACCAGAACCATAGGTTAGCCTTAGCTTCCGGACCAGACCTTGACGAACCTGAAAGATATCGCCGTCTCATCGGTAAATTTATTTATCTTAGTGTGAGCCTGATCTCGCTTATGCTATACAGCTGTTGTCTCAGTTTATGCAACATCCTAAGGAAGATCACTGGCAAGCTGCTCTCAAAGTCATTCGCTACCTAAAGGGTACGGTTGGTCAAGGGATTTTGTTAAGCGCAACATCGCCTCTTTAATTGACCGGTTAGAGTGACTCTGACTGGCCTGGCTGTCCCAAAACTAGAAGATCATTATCGGCTTGGGTAATACAGCTAGGGGACTCTCTCATTAGCTGGAAAACGAAGAAGCAACGAGTTGTATCTCGCTCTTCTGCGGAGGCAGAGTATCGGAGTATGGCATATACAACTTGTGAGCTCAAATGGATTAAAGGAGTTCTTTTGCATCTTGGTATTGATCATTCGAAACCTATGACTCTTTAGTGTGATAGTCAATCTGCATTACATATTAGTGCCAATCCTGTCTTTCACGAACGAACGAAACACATGGAGTTAGATTGTTATTTCATTAGAGATGACGTGGATAGCGGTGTTATTCAAACTGGTTATGTTCCTTCTAAACAACAACTTGATGATATTCTTACAAAGGCTTTGGGACGCAAGGAGTTCGATTTGTTTCGATCCAAGTTGGGCATTCATAACATTCATGCTCCAACTTGAGGGGGATATTGAGATATACTCCGACATTTGAGGAATACATTAGTATATTTGTTATTATATGATTCTATTGATATCTTGCTATGATTCTCGTATATCGCGTTCTATATATATATATATATTACTCACCTTTGAGGTCAATAAAGATAAAAAACTCATTATGCATACTGTGAAATTTTACAGATACTGATTTTAAAGTGATCAAACGAATAATATTTGAATGTTTGTATTTGAATGCATGAACATGTTCTAAATCGATTTATAAGAGTTAAGTTTTAAATATAATTATAAAAATAATAAATTGGTAATGTTAAAAAAATTTATATTTAATTAAAAAAATATTACTCCACATATTGCGGATTTAAATTTAGTACTTATAATTTAAAACTTGAATGTGTTGTTTCATTTTCCAAGATATAAAATACGTGATGAGCAAAGATTTCTTAGATATATTTGGAAATTCAGCAACGCGTCCGCAAGCAATTCGATTGTTCCTCTGCAAATTGCAGCGGTGCAAGCTAAGGCTTTTCATTAAATAAAGGGATCTCTCTTCCCTCATTGATTAATCTCTGACATGAAATTCAAATAATTTACGGTGTTGTGTCAACGTGATATCGTAGAAATTTCCATGTGGTTTTGCTCATCCATTCGTGTCCCTGACTGCAGATTTGATTCGATTTTGAAGGCAACAACTTTTAACTTGAGAAATATCCGGAAATAGAAGATACCCACTCAGTGTGTCAGTTGTCTTGTCGATTCAACTAAACGCAGCCAAAATGTTCGATGGAATGCCTCAGAGAAACCCAATGAATTAGGTGGAGGTATGAATACTCTCAATCTGTTCACACATTATGGAATATCAATCCTGACATTGTTGATAAGCTGACTGTTGTTGAAAAGATCTTGTCTTTGATTCCAATTATCTTTATTCACAAGAATTTTCAACGCTTAAAGATTTTTCATTAGTTTATTTCTTTAGTACAGCACGACCGGATTCTATGGATGAGTTTACGTATTCACACGTGGAGGTCGCGTGATATTAATGTATGCGTAAGTTTTGTTAAAGTTATATATTCAAATTTCTGACATTAACAGCTTCTTCTTCTTCATGTGAAATTTTGGTTTTTATCTAACATTAATGGCTCAAACAGGTTCAGATGATGACAAGGTAAACTCCATCCACGTTGAGTTTCCTTCTGAAAAGGATACTAAAAAGAGAGTTTTTGATGTTACTAAACTTGAGGCTGCTGAGAGACACTTGCTTATTGAAAAGCTTGTCAAACAAATTGAGGATGATAATCTCCAGTTACTTACAAGAATAAGGAAGAGAACCGATGAGTAAGCCTCTCAAATTCAATGTTACATTTCAATTGATGTCCTTAATCGACTTCTATTTGTAGAGTTGGTATAAAGTTACCAAAGGTGGAAGTGCGGTTCAATGACCTTTCTGTTGAAGCGAAATGCAAAGTAATTCATGGAAAGCCTATCCCAACTCTTTGGAATACTATCAAGGGCATGTTATCTGTAAGTACAATCAAATGTGTTTGCTTCCATCTACTTTACCTGATTAAAACTTGTTGGTTTTTTACAGGGCTTCATATGTTCAAAAAAAGAAACCAAGGTAGGTATATTGAAAGGTGTAAGCGGCATCGTAAGACCTGGAAGGTAAAGTGTTTAAGTGATATTCTCTAATTGTTTACGTTGCAAGTAAATGGAGACTTTCTATCTTGAAAGATATACTGGTTTTCTTGCAGAATGACGTTGTTGCTTGGTCCTCCTGGTTGTGGCAAAACCACTCTGCTAAAGGCACTTTCTGGAAGACTTGCCCCTTCTCTAAAGGTTTGACCAACATATATGAAGACTGTTCAACTTATATCAAACACTATATTAGAGATGACAAGGGTTATACTTTACAGGTTAGAGGAGAAGTAAGTTACAATGGTTGCTTACTTTTAGAGTTTATTCCAGAGAAAACCTCGAGTTATATAAGTCAAAACGATCTGCATATTCCAGAGATGACTGTGAGGGAGACGCTCGACTTTTCAGCATGTTGCCAGGGCATAGGAAGCCGTATGGGTAAGGAACATATATTCGAAATGGAAGATATCGTCTATGTATTGAACTCAATTCATATTTAATAGAAATCATGAAGGAGATTAGTAGAAGGGAGAAACAACAAGAAATCATTCCAGATCCTGATATAGATGCTTACATGAAGGTAGCTAATGAAATACTGAGCGTGTTCTTGAATCACTTTTAAAACGTAAGAAATCTCGATTTATCGTTTACCTTTGCTATGACAGGCAATATCTGTTGAAGGTTTGGATAACAATATGCAAACTGATTATATCCTAAAGGTATGCTGCTTCCGGGGTTGCTTTTCTAATCTTCTAACCATTTATCCACATTCTGCATTTAATATGATTTTATGTACAGATCCTTGGACTCGATATCTGTGCAGATATACGAGTGGGAGATGTCACGAGACCTGGAATATCTGGTGGTCAAAAGAGGAGATTGACAACAGGTACTTTCACGTTCTTATAGCCAGTCACGGTTAACTGATCGAAGCTGTTAAATATTTACATCAACTATTGTAGGAGAACTCGTTGTGGGTCCAGCTACAACACTGTTCATGGATGAAATAACGAATGGTTTGGACAGTTCAACTACGTTCCAGATAGTTGCTTGTCTTCAACAGTTGGCGCATATATCTGAAGCCACCATATTGATTTCACTTCTTCAGCCTGCACCAGAAACGTTTGAGCTTTTTGACGATGTGATTCTTATGGGGGAAGGAAAGATAATTTATCATGCTCCACGAGCTGAAATCTGCAGATTCTTTAAAGATTGTGGATTTAAGTGTCCAGAGAGGAAAGGCGTTGCTGACTTCCTCCAAGAGGTATATAGGGGAGCAAAACTGGCCATTTTCTATCTTTGATGGAAAAAAGTTATCATTAATATGCTTTTTCAACAGGTTATGTCTAAAAAAGATCAAGAACAATATTGGTGCCACAGAGAGGAGCCCTACAGTTATATATCTGTTGATTCATTCATTAGGAAGTTTCAAGAATCAAATCTTGGATTGCTGGCAAAGGAAGAACTCTCAAAATCGTTTAGTAGATCCAAAAGTCACGAGGATGGTCTGTGTTTTAGAAAATACTCACTGGGTAATTGGGAGATGCTTAAAGCTTGCTCAAAGAGAGAATTTCTTTTGATGAGGCGAAACTCTTTTATCTACTTGTTCAAATCTGGATTGGTATATTGTTTTGTACCCTGCCAAGGTTTTCTTATCATTCACTACTGTAAGCTAACCTTTTTCTTTATATGCAGTTAGTTTTCAATGCATTAGTCACAATGACTGTTTTTCTACAAGCTGGAGATACGATAGATGCTCGCCATGGGAATTATCTTATGGGTTCTCTGTTCACTGCTCTCTTTCGACTTCTTGCGGATGGTCTTCCAGAACTCACTTTGACTCTCTCTAGATTGGGAGTATTCTGCAAACAGAAAGATTTATACTTTTATCCTGCTTGGGCATATGCAATTCCTTCAATTATTTTAAAGATACCTCTTTCGATTCTCGACTCATTCCTTTGGACATTACTGACATATTATGTCATTGGTTATAGCCCAGAGGTTGGAAGGTAAATAACCTGTTTGAGGATACCTTACACGACAAGTCCAAATTGGTATGAGTAAACTGCTTCTAACAATAAGTGCTACTTTCCTTCAGGTTCTTTCGGCAGTTCCTCATCTTATTTACATTCAACCTTTCGTGTGTATCGATGTTTCGAGCTATAGCGGCAATCTTTCGCACATTTGTTGCTTCCACAATCACTGGAGCGATTTCTGTATTGTTACTCTCATTATTTGGAGGCTTTGTTATTCCAAAATGTAAGTTTCTAGTAACTTTCTTTTATCAAGTTGTTAAACCACTCGCCTCAATGAGTTACATATATACACAAATCATACAATTTACCGAGCATGAATTTGGTAAATCACGTTTATAGCCCTTCTTTGTTACTTCTAAGAAAGTTTTAGCGTTGTGCTGATCGGTAAGCACTAGTGTAGGATTAGTTTATGAACTATAATGCTCTATGTTTCAGCATCCATGCCTTCTTGGCTAGAATGGGGATTCTGGATTTCTCCATTGTCATATGCTGAGATTGGTCTAACCGCAAATGAATTTTTCACTCCACGGTGGAGAAAGGTAATAATATTTGAGAAGTCTTTCACATTGTTCTAGCAACTCTAGTTAGATGTTGATCCGCTTTATCATTTGCAATAGTTAATCTCTGGCAACACCACGGCTGGGGAACAAGTGTTAGATGTCCGTGGATTGAATTTTGGTAGGCACTCTTATTGGATAGCCTTTGGGGCTTTATTCGGGTTTATATTTTTCTTCAATATCCTCTATGCATTGGCCCTTACATATCGGAATAGTAAGTTCACCACAAATCATTACTTTGCAAGTGGTTATTCAACTATAATATTGACTTGATTATCTTCGTATGATAAGATCCACAAACATCACATGATATAGTTTCTCTTGGGAAGAACTCTCATCACTCAGAAGAGGATCTTAAACCCTGCTCGTCGCGAGCTAAAACAGGAAAAATTATCTTGCCTTTCAAGCCCCTCACTGTCACATTTGAAAATGTGCATTATTGTATTGAGACTCCTCAGGTAAACATTTTTGTAAAGATAAATATGGATGTTTTGGGAACATTTGACTTACGTTTATCTTTAGGGAAAGAAGCGGCAGCTTCTATGTGATATTACAGGCGCATTAAAGCCTGGAGTTCTTACATCTCTGATGGGAGTCAGTGGGGCAGGGAAAACGACTCTGCTTGATGTTCTCTCTGGAAGAAAAACTCGAGGTATCATCGAAGGAGAGATCCAAGTAGGCGGGTACCCGAAGGTTCAAGAAACGTTTGCGAGAGTATCAGGTTACTGTGAACAGTTTGATATTCATTCTCCTAATATAACAGTGGAAGAGTCTTTGAAATATTCTGCTTGGCTTCGACTCCCTCATAGCATTGATTCAAAGACCAAAAATGTAAGTAATTCTCATTCTTAAAAATCTACAATGAGACAGTAGCAGAAATGATATTGACTGGACCTGACTTCAGGAACTTGTTAAAGAAGTTCTTGAGACAGTGGAGCTTGAGGATATTAAAGATTCCATGGTGGGACTTCCTGGATTTAGTGGTTTATCAACAGAACAGCGCAAGAGGTTGACTATAGCTGTGGAGCTTGTTGCTAACCCTTCCATCATATTTATGGATGAACCTACCACAGGGTTAGATGCAAGAGCAGCCGCTATTGTTATGAGAGCTGTGAAAAATGTTGCTGAAACTGGGAGAACAGTTGTTTGCACAATCCACCAACCGAGCATAGATATATTTGAGTCATTTGATGAGGTAAAAGTTAGGGATGGACATTTGGTTTTTAAGGTTTGGATTTTTCGGGTTTTGTTTTTTCCTTTTCGAATTGAACCGAAAATTTTAATTTCGGTTAAATTTTAGATAATTTTCTGTTTATTCACTTAATTTTATCAAATTCGGTTCGGTGTGGTTCGGTCTAAAATTGTTGGTGAACCAAACCGAAAACTGAAATAGATAAAAAAGTTCATCGAATCAAATTGAACCAAAATAAATCTGGTCCGGTTCGGTTTATTCGGTTTGGTTAAAATTCCCACCCGTACGTGAAACAATTGAAATCGTTGATTCAAATTTTGATGCCCATTTTAATATGCTCTTATTTCTTTAACTGTAGTTGATCCTGATGAAAAATGGGGGACAACTTATCTATTATGGTCCTCTTGGACAACATTCAAGCAAGGTTATGGAATACTTTGAGGTCACTTTCTCTGCAATGCTACACTGGTTTAATTTTTCTGCTGAGTTTTTATTTATTTATTACATAACTAACTTCTAGAGTAGCATATAATATTGACAGAGCATTCCTGGAGTTCCAAAGATCCAGAAGAATTGTAATCCAGCTACTTGGATATTAGACATTACTAGTAGATCTACAGAGGACAAACTTGGAATGGATTTTGCACAAGCCTACAAGGATTCAACTCTGTATAAGTGAGTCTTTATGCAATCCGCGTAAATTTTACAAGCTCGTGCTTGCACTGCATGAAACTATTGTTCTTAGTAGTGGTGGTTGTTATGTCTTTTGTTGCAGGGAGAACAAAATGATGGTTGGGCAGCTGAGTTGTGCTTCTCTAGGATCAGAGGACTTGAGCTTTCCTTCACGTTTTTCACAAACAGGTTGGGGACAACTAAAGGCTTGTCTTTGGAAACAGCATTGTTCGTATTGGAGAAACCCTTCACACAATCTCACTCGCATAGTATACATATTTCTCAACTCTACATTATGTGGCCTTCTCTTCTGGCAAAAAGCTAAGAATATGTAAGTCTCCACTCCCCCATTACGATTTTCTGTTTTTTAATTTATTTGTTGAAACATAGTTTTTCCTTTTTAACAGAAATAATCAGCAAGATCTTTTCAGTATATTTGGGTCAATGTACACTCTAGTAATCTTCTCAGGAATAAATAATTGTGCAACAGTAATGAACTTTATTGCAACAGAACGCAACGTATTCTATCGTGAAAGATTCGCAAAGATGTACTCCTCGTGGGCTTATTCATTTTCTCAGATCTTAGTTGAGGTTCCATACTCACTAATCCAGTCCCTTATATGTACGATGATTGTGTATCCTATGATCGGCTACCAAATGTCAAGTTACAAAATGTTTTGGAGCTTGTACAGCATTTTCTGCTCTTTGCTTATATTCAACTATTGTGGGATGCTTATGGTTGCTTTGATGCCTAACATTCACATGGCATTGACTCTACGCTCCTCTTTCTTCTCCATGGTAAATTTGTTTGCTGGCTTTGTCATTCCTAAACAGGTAAGCCTCCTTCTCTTTCTATGTTCATTGAACTTAGTGGTCTTATAGAATAAACAATAGTAAGGGTGGGGCTTCAGTTTATTCGGTTTCTTATTCTTGTCGAATTGAACCTAATATAATTTCGGTTCGATACCAAGTTATTTTAGTTTTCGGTTTTTATTTTCGCCGAATTGAACCGAATATAATTTATGTTCGGTTCGGCACTCAGTTTATTTGGTTCGATTTTTTTTCGTTTTTAAAGTTCAATTTTTTCGGGTCGAACTGAACTAAACCGAAACTGAACTAAATTTAATAATTTTAGCAAGTTCGGTTAATGTAGTATAAAATTAAATTGTTGCCGAACTGAACAAAACCGAAACTGAACTAAATTTAATAATTCACCGAATCGAACCGAATTAACTGAACCAATTAATTCGGTTCAGTTTGGTTAAAATGTCGGGGTTAGAGCTATAACTGTATATCGTTTATATAAAGAAAGAAATACTTGTTACTGCAGAAAATACCAAAATGGTGGATATGGATGTACTACTTGAGCCCAACATCATGGGTATTGGAGGGATTACTGAGTTCTCAGTATGGAGACGTCGGAAAAGAGATAATAGTATTTGGAGAGAAGAAGAGAGTCTCAGCTTTCTTGGAAGATTACTTTGGTTACAAGCACGACTCATTAGTTGTTGTAGCCTTTGTTCTCATCGCTTATCCCATTACTATTGCCTCTCTTTTTGCCTTCTTCATGAGCAAACTCAATTTCCAAAAGAAATAATTCATATTTTCTTTCTCACCGTCAACTTTCTCAATTGTATAGGTTGTAGAATTGTAATCGGAAAAACATAATAAAAGAGAATAAGGATTAATAGAGAATTGAGAGAACAAAAAGGATATATATCATTTTTCTTTTAAGTTGAAA
>OVBE01016710.1:0-10805 GCA_900406425.1 Iberis pinnata | reverse complement strand
AGATTGGTTCTTCAATTCTCCACTTAGTCATATTCCATCCAATTTAACAGCAATTCAGCACTTTTAATCTAAGTCGACCCGAACGCCTGAAAGTCTTTAGAAAGTTCCAATTTACAATGAAAGAGCTCAGATAATGCAAGTCTAGCAGGCATAAATGCCCACTAAAATGCATTAAATCTGAGTAATATCACCCCCATAAGAGTATCCAGAAATTTGGACAAAGGGAAAGGAATTGTGTTTGATTTCTCTCATACTACGAACACAAAGTCTTCTGAGGAGCTCCATCTCCCAAAAGTTAAGCTTCTGGCAGATTCATTCAAAGCAGCAGGGAACCAACTGATTCCAGGAACTCGTTCTCTTGGATCCTCTGTTTGGGATAGAGTTCAACTACCAGAATCTGAACTAGTATTCAAAACAGGATCTACGGTTATGANCCCCCCCCCCCCACAACATTGGCTCATCCGGATCAAAGGCTGGTAAACAGGAAAGAAGGAAAAGGCCATTCAAAGCTAAAAGGAACAGAGATCACTCCCTTCGTCTAACCAAATCTCTGAATGAAGACAATGGTTCCAGCTGGTCATCAGAGTCTACCAAAAGAAAAGGCTCTGTTACGAAGGAGGATGTCCTCAAGATTGTCAAGAAACCTTCAAGTAAGGTGATCCCACCCAAGGGATCACCTGAAGCATTATGAATCTGTTGTCATGGAATTGCCAAGGTATAGGTACGGATAGGGACTTGGCAATTCCTTTTTTGAGGGATATTAATAGATCCCATCACCTTGATTTTGTCTTCCTTATGGAAACTATGAATAACAAACATGTTTTACAAGATCTTCAAGTACTTCTTGGGTATGATAGGCTCTTTACTGTGGAACCCGATATTAATAGTAGAGGTTTAGCAATCTTATGGAAAAATTCTATCAATGTAACCTTTTTGGAGGATAGCAGAAATATAATTGACTGCAAGATTCAGTTTCAAGATTCATGCATTTTTGTAACCTGTGTTTATGGGGCCTCAGACTATAAATCAAGATTGGAGCAATGGGAAAGACTCACTAGACTTGGGATAAGAAAGAAGGAAACCTGGTGCATAATGGGTGATTTTAACGAGATAAGGCATAATGGAGAGAAACTGGGAGGCCCCCTAAGACAACTCTCATCTTTCTTACCTTTTAACAACATGCTTGATGCAACAAAGATGGTGGAACTAGAATCATATGGTAATGAGTTCACATGGTTAGGAAGAAGATACTCCCTTTGGATACAAAGCAGGCTAGATAGGTACTTTGCAAACAATGCATGGCTCAGGCTATTCCCATCTGGCAGACTGTATTTCCTAGATAAGCGTGGCTCTGACCACATACCAGTATTGATCTCTCTACTACCATCTCCAACGACTCATAGGGGTAGATTCAATTTTGATAGAAGAATGATACACCAATAAGGGATTCTTCAAGTAATCAGAGACAGTTGGCACCACCAATATGTAAGTATGGACTCCCCTACCATATCTACTAGACTGATAAATGTGAGGAATGCTCTTAGCAAGTGGAAAAGAATGAATCAGTTCAACTCAAAAGCTAAATCTAGATTGTTGGAAACAGAATTAGAGGCAGAAGTATCATCCATAAACCCAAACTCAGCTAAGCTATATCACCTAAAACAAGATCTGCTAAAAGTTTACAGAGAAGAAGATAGCTACTGGAAGCAAAAAAGCAGAGAACAATGGCTAAGAGAAGGGGATGCCAACACTAGTTTCTTTCATGCCTCAGTGAAAGCAAGAAGGTCTGCAAACAGATTAGATGTTCTTACAGATGAACAAGGCCAACAATACAAATCGGAAGTAGCAAAAGGGAAATTGGCTTGTGATTACTTCAAACATATGTTCACATCTACCAACCCAAACAACCTGCAATCATTCTTCCAGGATTTCCAGCCAAGAATATCACCCCAGATGAATGAGTTCATTGAAGGCCAAGTCAATAAAGAGGAAGTGTATATGGTTGTAAGATCTTTGAAAACAAAAAGTTGTCCAGGTTATGATGGACTAACAGCTCTCTTTTACTAAACTTATTTGGGAATTATTGGTAATGAAGTCACAGCTGAAGTACAAAGATTCTTTACAGAAGGCTGGTTTCCAAGATAATGGAATTTCACCCAAATATGCCTAATTCCCAAGATTGCTCATCCAACAAAGATGCAAGAGCTAAGGCCTATCAGTCTATGTACTGTCATGTACAAAATAATAGCCAAAATCTTATCAGGAAGAATCAAACAGCTGCTGCCAAAGATCATCTCAGAATTCCAATTTGCATTTGTAGGACAAAGACTCATCACTGATAACATTGCTATTGCAAATGAAATTCTTCATGGCCTAAGAACTCACCCAAGATTATCAACATCCCATATGGCCATAAAAAGTGACATAACCAAAGCTTATGATAGATTAGAGTGGCCCTTTATTGAAGCCATTCTAACAACAATGGGATTCCAACATCAATGGATTTCTAAGATTATGTTCTGCATCACATCAGTGTCCTACTCTATACTTATGAATGGCATCCCCTATGACAACTTCACTCCATTTAGAGGCATAAGACAGGGAAATCCCATTTCCCCTTTTATCTTTGTCTTATGCACGGAAGGGCTCACTCACTTATTCAAAAAGGTTGAACTGGCAGGTCATATCCATGGTTTTAGATTCAACAAGTTAGGACCTTCAATATCCCATCTGCTTTTTGCAGATGATAGTGTATTGATCTGTCAAGCAACTATTGAAGAAGCACATGTCATAAACCAAATCTTGTTAACTTATGAAGAGGACACATGACAGATGGTAAATAAAGGTAAATCTGCTATTACCTTTGGAGGAAAAGTGGATGAAGATTTGAAGAGAGAAATTCACAGCACTATGGGCATTCAGGCAACAGGGGGATTGGGAACCTACTTGGGATTACCTGAAGTGTTCAGTGGATCCAAAGTGAAAATCTTGGATTTCTTAAGGATTAGACTAGAATCAAGACTAAGTGGTTGGTGTATGAGGTACTTATCTCAAGGGGGAAAGCACACTCTAATCAAGTCAGTTGCATCTGCTCTCTCTGTATTTGCTATGTCCTGCTTTCAACTTCCATTAAGCACTTGCAAAATTCTGGCATCTATTATGGCAAATTTTTGGTGGAGTTTTGACCCTCATAGGAAAAAGATTCATTGGGTCAGTTGGGACAAGTTATGCATCCCTCAAGAACTTAGTGGTATGGGATTCCGAGACATAAGATGCTTCAACCAGGCCTTATTAGCAAAAAAGGGGTGGAGGCTACTCACTAAGCAAAACATCCTTATTGCTAGATTCATGAGAAGTAGGTACTACAAGAAATCTTCTTTTCTCAAATCTAAAATAGGATCAAGCCCCTCTTTCTTCTGGAGAAGTGTGTGTTTTGGGAGAGCTCTGTTAGATAAGGGTCTAGAGAAAAGAATAGGCAATGGATTATAAATCAAAGTCTGGACAGAACTCTGGATAGGCTATTTTGAGCACAAACGTGCTCCTCTAATTAAACACAGTATCATAAATCTTGATCTTAAGGTCAAAGACTTAATTAGAGCATATGGTACATGATGAAACACTCCCATGATCCATGATTTATTCTACCCAAAAGATGCACAGGATATACTGACCATGTCACCAGCACCAAAAAGAAATGACTTCTGGACCTGGCACTGGAATAACTCAGGCCAATACTCAGTTAAATATGGGAATTGGCTTGCATCAAAGATCAAGTTTGAAGCAGAATTGACACAAGCTAGTACACAACCATCTATTACAGCTCTAAACAACAAGATTTGGGGTCTCAAAACAAGCTCAAAGATCAAGCACTTCATGTGTAGAATCTTAAATGGAGCTGTGTCTGTTGAATACAATCTATCCAAGAGAGGTATTAGAACAAAAGGAAGATGTCAAGTATGTGGAAAAGCAAGTCACGTCATTTTCTCATGCTCTATAGCAAGACAAACTTGGACAATGTCAGGCTTCCCAAACCCTGAAGGAGGATACACAGAGGACTCAATCTATGCTAACATCTACCACCTTCTTCAAACAGTAACTAATTCAAGTTTCCCTGAACACATCAGGAGAGTTGCTCCCTGGTTATGTTGGTTTATCTGGAAAAACAGGAACACTTTCATCTACGAAGCTGAAGCCTTCTCCTCTTTACAGGTTGTAAACAAAGCTTTCAACGAAGCTGAGGAATGGTTCAAGGCAAAGGAGGAGGGGATACAGAATCAGAGGAATACTCCTCAAGGTTTATTATGCATAGGGAAGACATGGAGAAGACCTCCCCTGGGATGGAAAAAGTGTGATGTGGGGGTGGCTTGGAACAAAAAAAAACCAAACTGGGTGGCATCTCTTGGGTTCTTCGAGACCATTTGGGAATAGTTCTGCTCCATAGCAGACGATCCCTTACCAATATGGCCTCGCTTCAGGAAGTGTACCAATCCAGTATGTCATAGGCCATTAACAGCATGGTTACGCACCAATGTGAAGCTATCATCTTTTGCTCTGCCACAAGCCCTTTCTCTGATGCTATGGAATCTCCACTCTCTGGCCAGCTTTTTTTAGCTTATCTGATAGTCTTCTGGCTATTGCTGATCCTTTTAAGGATAAATCTTTTGTTAAAGTTCCTCCATCAGCTTTTAGAGGAGCTAATCTCATTGCTAGGAGTGTAGCTTTTGAAGGTCGAATGAGCTCTTATGTCGCCTCTTCTCATCCTTCTTGGCTTGAATCTCTATTTGTTCATGAGAGTAGATCCTCTTCTTCATAAGCCTTTTTTCTCTGTTTTGAGAGAGGTTTGCTGATGTTCTGTTCCTTTTGGTCTTATTGTAATACTCTGTTTCCATTGGTTATATTATTTATACTTTATTGTTAAAAAAAAAAAAAATATATATATATATATATATATATATATATATATTATAACTTTTAGTTATAACTTTTTAATCTGTAAAATTAACAAAATTTATGATTGTTTTCAAATTTATAAAATAAAACACATTACCATTTAAAATGTTTTTATGTCATGTAGAAAATTTCAATCTTTATTGTTTTCAAAATTTTCCAGTACTCATATTAAAATGTTTTTATATCATGTTTTAATTTTTTTATTATATGCATTATGTTTAATATAATATTTTATGTTTATTATTAAATAAATTAACAATTTAAAAACAGAAATCCATAGGGATCATACCAATAAATACAAAAAAACATTAAATCATAATTTGGGGGTTCTTAGTTCAAAAAAATTACAGAAAAAAAGAAAGCATGATCTCCCATTCTCCCTGGATGGTCAACAACGGCTCATTTGATTCGACATTACTATCTAGAACTTCTTTACCTTTTCTTTTACCCGCGTTATAATTCCCGCTTTTTAGATCCAACTACATGCGCAGCTTCCACATTCAGCATATGAAAGCGTAATTTATCTAATGAACAAAGAGGAAAATTTAGAAGCTTAGACAAAGGCTAAGTTAGAGGCAATTGATGGACCTATTCCAAGGTAGGATCGAGAGTGAAGAGGTCTCAAATGCTGCACAACAAACTATGGAACATATATATTGAATTTTGTATGATGAAGTAAAGTGATCTTATGTGGCTAGTTTTTATTGGGTTAAATAAAATAAGCTTCGTTTTACATGCAAGATCTCGATGATCATAAGCATCAACGAACCTAACAATTTTTGGGACTTAGTTTTTAGATATGTTGTGTTGGTTTATTTCTTAGCAATTTTTTCGATAAATTTTTTAAGAGGAATAACCAGATTATGAGAGCAATGAATTTATCGCCGCAAACACTATCAACTGATGTACTTATATATCAAAATTAAAGTTGTTCTGAATGAGAAATCATTGTTCCATGGTTGATGCTTGAATATCATAAATTATAAAATTATATTTACTAGATAAGTATTAAAATGTCTTAGGCTATTTTACGGAGTGAGGAATGAATTCATGTTAAACTTAGCACGCGCATTGAAACGAGTTGAGACAGACTTGAACTCGGGATAATGTTTAAATGTGGTTACAGATTCATTGGATTTAGGTCCAATAACTGATTTTGCATCAATGTTTTAATTATGGAATTAATCACTACATATATTTAAACACTTGTGAAAAATTAAATAATTGTAATAGATTATTATAATAATTATGAGAATTGATTTAGTAAATTCATCACCTCCCACTTCATTAGTAGCTCATTAATTTATTATTAACTGATATAAATCCACTAAGAAAATGGCATCTCTCCACTTCCTTTCTCTCTCTCTTGTGTATACATTTACACATAAGTATATTTGGAAATATGGTTCGATGCCGACTTGATCCTACTATGGAAAATGAAGAGTGGCATGATGTTTTCTCCCACTCTCATGCAGAATACTTACGGTTTTTGGGGTCGGACCATCATCTGGTGATGCTTCATTTGGATACCCGTAAGCCGCGAGGCGCTTGATTTTTCTGGTTTGATAAGTGGTGGCCAAAAAAGGAGAATTTTGGCGGTATTATTAGGGATGGATGGTTACGTGGCGGTTCGAACCATGATCTACGCATCGGGGATATGATCAAGAATTTCTGAGGTAGAATCTCACACTGCAGATGGTAGGAACACTTTAACTCTTCCCGTGACGTGGATGCATTAAAGTCACAGTTAGATAATGCCCATTCACAGGATAACATTTTGACATAGGAGATCTAAGCCCTTACATCTCGTCTTCGGTCGGCTAGGATGAGGAGATATACTGGAAATAGAAGAGTCATATGAATTGGCTTCAGGAAAGGGATCAAAATACATGAATTTTTCAAGAATCTACTAAACAACATCGTGCCAGAAATCGGATATCGGGTTAATAAAGGCGATTGGCCTATGGATGAAGAAGGAGGACGAGATCGAAGTAGAGGTGGTGTCCTATTTTCAGGGCCTTTTTACTAGCAGTGTAGGGATTCATATGGATAGGGTGTTGCAGGACTTGAAGCCTGTGATCACGAATGAAATGAACTCACAGTTACCTAGACCCGTCCTAGCTGCGGAGATTAAGGCTGCCTTTTTTTGCAATGGCTCTCGAAAAAGCACCAAGACCAAATGGTATGACTACATTGTTTTACCAGCAATATTGGTATATTGTCAGAGGTGACGTTGTATTTTTAGTTCAGGATTTCATGACTAAAGGTTTTTTTGATAGTAAGCTTAATGAGACTAATATTTTCCTCATTCCGAAGCTGGATAGACCCAAGGAATTGAAAGATTTCCTACCGATTAGTCTTTGCAATGTTGTGTATAAGATTATATCTAAGGTATTAACCCAAATGCTCAAAGTGTTTTGACCAGGAATAATATCTGAAACCCAATTGGCGTTCGTTGGAGGACGGGTAATCTCTGATAACATTTTTGTGGCCGAAGAGGCTTTCCATGCCTTACAGTCCTTTGAACCATGTAAGAAAAACTTCATGGCAATAAAAACTAACATGAATAAGGCTTATGATCGCGTCGAATGGCATTTCCTAAATGCGATAATGACCAAAATGGGGTTCACGAATATATGGATTTAATAAATTATGCAGTGTGTTACTACGGTGTCCTACCGAATTCTTGTCAATGGTGTACCCAAGAGGGATATTATGCCTTCCCGAGGAATACGACAAGGTGACCCAGTCTCACCTTTCATGTTCATCCTTTGCACTGAGGCCCTTATTGTTAACTTAGGAGCGGCTGAGCAAAAAGGTCGTATCACATGCATTAAATTGGCACGTTCCAGTCCATCCTTGTCTCATCTCCTTTTTGCAGATGACATCATTTTCTTCTATAAGGCTCATCTCCCAGAATATGATGCCATCGATAATATTTTAAAAGAATATAGTCAAGCATCAGGACTGTGCATTAACTTGACTAAATCAACTGTTTTGTTTGGATAAAAGGTTCCCCCACAAGATAGATTTCTTTTGAAAGAACTGTTAGGAATCTTCGCTAATGGAGGCAGTGAGAAATATTTGGGTATTCCTGAACAACTCAGGGGTCTAAGGCTAAGGTTTTTGCTTATGTTCGGGACAAATTAGTTGGCCAGCCAAATTTATTTCAAAGGGTGGAAATGAATTTATGATCAAATCAGTTGAACATGCTCTACCCACCTACATCATGTCCTACTTCTGTTTGCCTAAATTCCTTATTCAAAAGCTGACTAGTGAAATTGCTAGGTTTTGGTGGACTACAAAACTGGAGGACGGGGGGAATTCATTGGATAGCTTGGTCCAAAATGTGTCTACCTAAAAGACTGGGTGGAATGGGTTTTTGATCTTTGTAAAGCTTTAATCAAGCGTTAGTGGCAAAACAATTATGGAGATTATATTCTAATCATGATTTTTTGTTTGCAAAAATTCTTAAAGGGTGGTACTTCTTTGATACTATACCATTCAAGGACCATATACCAGTCCGACCATCTTACGATTGGCGAAGTATTTGGAGTATTCGTTTGCTTCTCCAACAGGGCTTGAGATGAACAATCGGGAATGGTTGTCAAACCAATATATGGACGAATAATTGGATTCCTAGGAGATTTCCCCAGGACGGTTCTAGTCAGAACACTATTGGCCCACCTGCATTAAAGGTCTGGAACCTTCTTCGGGACGATGTGACTACTTGGAGGACATCTTTACTTAGAAAATTATTTCCTCCAGAGATTTTCCCTCTGATCTTGAGCATTCGACCTTCATGTCAGCGGGAAGATGGTTATTGCTGGAAATTTACTATATGTGGTTCATATACGGTCAAATCGGGGTATAACCGGCTGACAGCTATCTTGAAAGAGGAGATGGTTTTTGGGTCTCAATTAGCAACGACTTATATCCTTAAGGAGGATGTCTGAACTATACAAATTCCACCTAAACTTAAACATTTTCTCCGGCGAGTCCTCTCTAGTGCTCTGACGATCAATGTCCAGCTTGCCTAGGAATTTGCGGATTAAATGAGTCTGTAACCATTGTTGTGATTCGGATGAGACGATTAACCATACATTGTTTACGTTTCCCCCGACTTATCAAGTATGGGCTTTATCATCTATCCTGACCAAGCCAGGTGTCTTTCGAACGGCAAGTATACTGGAAAACATCCAATATTTATTTGACTTTGGGAAGTCCAATCAGGGTGACATCGCGGTAAAGAACAGTTATGCCTAGATTCTTTGGTTAAATTGGAAAGCACAGAATGATAGCTTATTCATGGAAAGGATCCGGGATCCACCAGAGATTTTAACTTTGGCCTCGAACAAAGCCTCAGTTGGTATTATGCCTATACTAATATTTTTCAAAACTGGAAAACGGAATTGAATAGTATGGCGGCATTGGTCGGGCCACTCCATCCCAGTGAAGAAATTACTTGTTTTGTTCATGGTTCATAAAAGAAAGATGACCTTATATGTGGGATCAGATGGACTCTCAATGAACCATTAGGGAAAATATCCTTGTTGGGTTCCAGGGGCGTGTTTCATGGTTTTTCTTCACGGACTCTCAGCAATTAATAAATTTTATTGTTACTAATCTGTAATTCAACAGATTTGGAAGATTCTTATTCCAACAATTTCTTTGTTTGGAGTAGGGGTGGGTATATTTTTCGAAACCCAAAACCCGAACTGAACCCGACCCAAAAAAACCTGAACCAAATCCAACCCAAAAATTTTAATTACCCGAATGAGTTTTAGGCTAATATTTTTTGGGTACTCGCCCTAATCCGACCCAACCCGATATCCGATCGGGTACCCAAAAAACCCGAATTGAAACATTAAACAAAACAATACACTTCCCAACTTCAACTTGTATGCAAATTTTAGGGTTTATCTATGGGAAAATGTTGTCGATTCAACTTCTTTCCTAAAATATTGTAGCAATTTTATTTTTGTAAATGTTTTTGTGTTGCACATATTTGGAATGGATAATGATTTGTGATATCATAAAGCAAAAAATTATATCAACATTTTAACTAATTTGGGTATTTATATATTTTCAAGTACTTTTTATAGATTTAATGTATCTTATTTAATTTCGGATACATACAAACTTATTGGGATCCAAAAAATTTCAAGTATAAATCGATTCTCGTAGTGTTGATCCGACTCGAACCCGAACCCGATATGACCTGCATCAGTAATGGTGGAAGTTTTTCTCTATTTTTGAAAAAAAATTATGAGATGAGTCGACGCACCAATACTATGTTGTGTATAATCAGAAAGAATGCATAATTTGTGCAAAATCACGATTCAAGTAAAATTAATGGATCTGCATAATTCATACAAAATATGTGCAACACACGTGCAGAAATTGAATATTTTCAGTGTCTGTGTAGAATTTATGCAAATTTTTTGCAGCAAAAAAAATTCATGCACGAATATTGAAACTTAAAATTTGAAAGTGATTATTACCAATGTTCTGGTGAAGACGTTCACTGGAATGACCGGATTATGAGTGCATCGGAAACTTTTCAACGAGCACTATAATATGGAATATTCACTTATCAAATTTTAGTGTAATTTGAATGAAAATAGAGGTGTAAAAAGAGCAACTTAAACATGCATAAAACATAAAATGTTGACTTAATGTTAACTAAGTTCAACAAGTGCATTTTATCCAACATTGGAAGTGAGGACATTTTCTCATTAGTATTTATAGGGAGAAGACATACTTAAGCTCAAATGGGTTGAGTACACTATGGTGTATTTGATATACTTGTATTTTAACTCGGTTTTAGCCTTATCCTGCATCCATTTTAGGTA
>OVBE01016709.1:0-10805 GCA_900406425.1 Iberis pinnata | reverse complement strand
GTTTTACGTCATTAGCTTGACGGTTCTTGGAGGAGTCTCCAAGGGCGCGTTTAACATTGCTACNGTTTCCTTCACACCTAGTTGTGCACCTAGAAGTTCAAGATCACAAGGATAAGTTGAAGAAATTAGCAACAAAAAGAAAGAAAAATGGGGCTCTAGTCTCAATTTGATTCCTAACTCTAATGGCAATCATTTAGTCCCCAGCAACGGCGCCAAATTGATAAGAGAGATTTTCGTTACCAATCCCCTTACTAATCGTTTGTAATATAGAAAGGGTTTAAATCGAATCCACGGGGACTAAAGATGCAACACTAAAGATATGAGAATCAAACTAATCTAGAGCCAATGATGTTTATAAATATTAAATCTAAATTATAAAATGCAAAAGAAAAAAATAAGATAAAAAGCATTGGATAAATGATCTTACTATCAAGAGATATGATTAACAATCAACCAACAATGAAATAATCAATCAATGTCAATCCTTGGTCTAAGATTTCCAATTAAAGACTAATCCACTTCCATGGCACTAATCCTTTCCTTAATTGTGCAATCTAAACAATTCCTTGGAAAACTACACAATTAAGGAACATTAAGTTCTAATCCATGATCAACCACTAAACTAACTAACACAATTCCTTGGCTAGGCCTCATTTAGCATTCAAAAGTTGGTTCAAGCATTTCATCGAACACCTTCCGGGCAATAAACTACTTATGATCTAGATTCAAGTGATCAAGTTAAATCTAGCATTAAGATCACCTAATGAATGGAGATGAAGCATTAACAATCATAAATCATCATCAATCAACCTCATTCCAAATCCTATCTAGCTTAGATCCAATAACCAAAACCTAGTCCTAAAATGAAGAATACAAAAGAGAAAAAAATTCAAATATTAAATAAAGAGGAAGTTCCTCCAAGATCAAAGAGAAATCTCCAAAGGAGATCTCTTTGATCTTGGAGAACAAACAATAAAAGCTTGAGGGAAAAAGGATCAAAGATAAGATTCAAGTTGAATAAAATTCTAAGATTTAAGATATCCTTACAAATTAGGTTTAAAACATATATATAGTCCTCTAAAAAGGGTTTTGGGTTAACCCTAAAACAATTGGGTTAACCCAATTGAAAATGGGTCAAGACTTGAAAAAATGTTGAAAATGTTGACTTTTTGTCTGTGTCAGTCTGCATTGACCGATGTGGTGACCGATACATGCTCCTGGAAAAACGCAAATTTAAGTATCGGTTTGCGAAACCAATGCACCAAACCGCTATAAACTTCGGAGGCCATAACTCTCTCTTCTTTGAAGCTATGATGGGATGTGATAGCTATTTAGAAATCTGATTCAATTGTCTACAACTTTGATGAAGAATTCATCTCCTAACTCGCAGTGGAAGGTGGTGTAAAAGATGCATCTTTGGGGTGAACGGTTTGGAGTTTCGAAACTAGCGGATCACAACTTTGCTGGCTCATATCTTGCAACTCTCTGGGGCGTTTAGGGTGATCTTTGGTTTGTTGGAAAGGTTGAATGCATGGCTACATAATTCTTCAAGATTCCATGATGAAATTTCCATTTTAATATCCCCAAATTGCTTGATCTTTAAGGCTTGTTGTTTTGATCCATATTAAGTCTCCTTTTTGGCTCTTTTGTATCAAAATGATCTCTCTTTTGAATTTATTCATATTCAACACCTGAAATATGAAATGATATGCAAATGCAACCTATATGTGCCTAAATGCTAGTGAATCTACGTAAAATGGATGCAAAAAAAGCTATAAATATGCTAAAATACAAGTATATCAGCGCTAGGCGTTAGAGAATTCCACAGGTTATCAAGTTTGAAGCTCATGTTGACATGCAAGATTTTATAATGAAAATAGTTCTCAACTCAAAATACAATAATAGACTTTTTTTCTCCCGAAGTATTAGATCCTATGTTAGATTTACTAAGACAAACTCCCGCCATATTTAGATAATTCAATCATACATTAGATTCATATTCGATATGTTCATAAGCATTTAAGACAATACTCCAGCAAGCAGAGACACTTATTCATCTAGACTGGGTCAGGTCTCTAAACCAAATCCCTTTGTATTTATTAACCTAATATCATGAACTAGGTGATCATGCTAATTCAAGCATTGATAACAAATCTAGACTAAGAACCTAACAATATAAATCCAATATGTCAAACCCTAACTATCAAACTTGGTTTCTCTGGGAAACCCCTAAAACCTAACAAGACGACTACTCATACATAGCTAAGCAATCAACAATCATTATTCAGAAAAGCATATTCAAAGACCAAATTGTATTAAAGATAAAAGACATATTTTTAGAAATCTTCTCCAAATAGAGGGTTGTGATCTCTTCTCTCTGAGAAAGCTCTGAATTCTAAAAGTTGTGATTAATGTGTTCTTTTAAATAAAACCAGCCAAAAGACTTTTATAGACTAAAATAAAATAAGGAAAACCAAATCCAATAAAGAAAACTCTTGATAGATCTTGAGGACGAATGCGTCTTTTTGATTATTTCCAAGCTGGTTGGGGCAAGGGGATTGATCGATCCAGGTAGGGATCTATCGATCCATCGTTCTGTTTCTTCTGAGTCAATTGATCCAAGTTGAGATCGATCGATCTGTTTTTCCGTAAATCTCCAGGAGCTTTGGAACGATCGATCTCTTCACATGTAATTCTATGGTTTAGATCGATCCAACCATCTTCGTTTGTCTATTTTCACCTGAATTCTTCTGAAAACCATCCTTTTTGCTGCAGAACGTCCCAACCACCTAAAATCCTGAAAACACACCAAAAACACGAGGAAAACACTCGAATGATGCCAAAAAACAAGTATAAATATCCACTATAAGGCATCAAAACCGAGTGATATCAACTCCCCCAGACTTAGATCTTTGCTTGTCCTCAAGTGAAGCAAGACCAAATCTAAAGAAGAGGTCTGAAAACGGACCCCACAGGAACTCTTAGAATATCAGCAACCTTAAATTCATAATTCAAAAACTGAAAAACACTAATCCTAGTAAACCTTTTCAAAATAAATTGTTCACCATCACAAAATCTAACCAACATACTTCCTACTCTAAATCCCAATCAATCAAGCTATCAAATCATATCAAATAGCTCTCTATAAATATAAATAAGTGCGTTCTTCCTATGGGGTATCGATCAATGTCGCTTAAGTACCTTTTTTTTATTAAAGTGCCCATATCAAACATAGCATCAATCAACTTCTGGTTTTGACCATTTTTCCCCCTTTCTCACTTCTTTTTTCTTATTTTTTATTGCTTTTTTCCTTCGAGTTTATGCGCTTTTATGTTCTTTTTTAGCAAACGGTTTTTCTGGGGTTGACTATGGATTTCTAGATCACGTTTTCAATCCTTTTTCTTTTACCTGTTTTTTTCTTTTTCTGAAGGGAGGGAGAGAAAGGATCCAGATCATACTGAAAGAACTTGTCGACTTTACAGAGAACTAAAGAGCAAAGTATATCTAACACCATAAACAAGATAATTTTAAGATCAATTTAAGTCATATCCTATTAAAGCTAGCATCAATTCATCAATAATCCAAAATACTAGAACTTTCAAAAGCATATCAATCAATTAATGGGGTTCCGAACCTAAACGCAACAGTTTATCTAAGCAGTAATCAAATAGAAATCAGTTCTAAACTAACACCACGCTAATAATCATCATTGATTCTGGTCATTGTTCCTTCAACTCGACTAAATCAAAACAAATTTTTTTGAAAATTTTCATCAAAACGATGAAACATCCAAAAAGACACAAAACATCGTTAGTAGATATAAACCCTCCCCCAGACTTACTTCACACCGTCCCGGTGTGAAAATAAATCCATGGAAGGTATAAGACCTTACTAATAGATAAATGAAAAAACCATGATTTAAAACCGTTTTAGGAATATTACCTAAAAAGGGGATCGATCGATCCATGTCTAGATTGATCGATCGTAACTTACTGGTCATTTAAGAAAATTTAAATCGATTGATCCACGTCTGGATCGATCGATATGTGCCTCCGATTTAAACTCCTTTCTTTCTTAAGTCATCAAAAAGATGAGTTATCTCACTCAACTAAGTTGTTGTCTTCGTTTGTTTTGCCTGCAAAAAGAAAAAACACTAAAGAGAAGTGTTAATATTCTTTAGATTGAAACATGTCGCATAATGGTTGTACAATGATTGAAACAATGTTAACTTAAGAAGTAACAAGAATCATTTTTAAAAGTAGCCATTAAGATCACAATGTGTAAGCAATACTAATTAACAATTAGCAAGAATCAAATGTGAAAGTCATCATCGAAAACAGTTCTAAAATAATCAACATGGTGTGATTATCATCAAGTTGGAAAGTAAAAAGTAATGATCAAGCACTACTAATCAACACTAGCAAGGATCAAGAGAGAAATCATCTAGATAATCAACGATTCAATGAGAAGACAAGGAATCAAAGATAGAAAAGAGATAACCCGAAGTAACTTGAAGATTCCTTCACCAAGAATATCCTAAATCACCAAGAAGTCAAAACTAAAACTCAATAAGTTAGCTCTTGTGTAACGTAACCGAGCTTGACGAACTGACCTCCTAAGCCGGAGCTAGGTCAGCACCAATAAATGCCTTACAACCACCATCTTCCAAAGAGTTTTAACCTTTGAGAAAGGTTTTGAAGTACCTTTTCTCTTTACTTTATACTCAATTCTATCTCCAACTAATGCTTGAGGAATAAATGTCAACTAAGGATACTTGTTAATTTTCTTCAAGTCCACTTTACCCTTGTTCTGACCCTTGATGTTGCACTCTTTATTTATTGATGAATTGATGTTGCACTCTTTGTTGAGACTCGAGCGTCTTTATGCAAGACTTCAGGAGCTCCCTTTAGTACTGGATTCGACTTAGGATTTCTGTGCTACCTTTTCTTCCTTCATCGTAATGGTCTTAGAAGCATTGTTTTGGGGGTACTATTGGATAATAGGAAATCTTCTTGATTTTTGTGAGATAGATGCGCTTCTTAGGCATATCCATCACAGCCCCTACAGATGCTAGAAAAGGTCTTCCTAGAACCAGTGTTCCATTTGAACTACCATTTGTATCCAAGACGTGAAAATCAAGAGGAAAAACACAATCCTCAACTTGTACCATCCACATCAGAGACAAATCCATTCGAGGATATGACAGAGTTATTGGCAAGTGTAAAAGCTATCTTTGATGGCATAATACCTTTTAATCCCAGCTTCTCATCGACAAGTTTAGACATGACATTCATATTAGCTCATGTATCACAAAGTGAATCCATAAAGATCACTCCATTGATCTTAACCGGAACTAAGAATTCTCCAGGATCTTGTAGCTTTTTAAGTCTTCTTAGTGGAATGATTTTGTTAGATTTCTCATCATAGTACACGAGGTCTTCTTTAGAAGTTTCAAGTTCAATCAGACGTGAAATCTTGAGTTCAGCGAGCTGGTTGGAAATTGATGCAATCTGGAGAGGCGGATCGATCGATCTCGACTTTTTTCGAATATCTGTCTGATGGATGGATCGATCTTTTTTCGTAGGTGTTTGCTGCAGATGGACTGATCAATCATTTTTCCCGTAGATTCCTGTTGCAGATGGATCGATCGATTTTAGTTTTTTGGAACTTTATGTGTGATTAGATCGATCGATCCCTTAAGGGATCGATCGATCTCCTTTTCTGCATATTTTCTGGAACTTCTATAAACTGCAGATTTTTCAGTCATCTTTTTCTCATCACTATCCAAATTTATGGCCTTACAGTAGCCTTTTGGGGTGTCTTCAACATTCCCAGGTAGAACACCAGCTTGTCTCTTTACAGCTTATGAAGTTTGAGCTACTTGTAGATCGATTTTCTTCACATGATTTTACAATGACTCAAATTTATTGTTCAAGTCATTGTACATGCTGTCAAACTTGACATTTAGGTTTTTTACTAAACGTTGCTAGCTTTCCAAGATCTGCTTGATCATCGATTCTACCTTGTTGTTTTGAGGTGGAGTTGCTTGTTGAAACCCAGGCTGAGAGGTTGTTTGAAAACCACCCGAGTTTGAATTCTGCACAAAATTTCTATTCTGGCTTCCTTGAAAACCATTCTAGATTTATGCACAAATGTGTTCTATTGAATATGATATACTTGATCTTGGAGATTTGCTACATTGGTGCTTCTCCAAGAGAGATTACCCTTGTTGTAACCTGGATTGAAACCTTGATTGAAGACTCTTTGTCCTTGGCTATTGACATAGCTCACTTCTTCTTCATTATCAGGCTCCTTGATAGCAAAGCAATTTGCTTCAATATTCTCTACATCTTTAGCGAAGCTGACATGTTTCCGGTTTTGGCTTTTGAGAAGTTAAGTGAGGACTCTTTTTATCTCTGTAAGTTCTGAAGATTCTGAATTAGTTGATCTTCCTCTTCGATCATAATTAGTCCAGTGATTGCTATTGCTTTGAGCTAGATTATCAATCAGTTGATAGGCTTCATTTACAGGCTTGGTCATGAAGTCACCATTACTAGCAGTATCAATAGAGAGTTGATACTGCTTTTCTATACCTCTGTAGAAAGTATTAAGGAGGTTCAGCTATGAAAATACATGGTCAAGACAATCCTGAAGGTACTCCTTGAATATGTAACATGCCTCATAGAAAGATTCTATAGGACCTTGCTGAAATTGAGAGATCTTGTTACTCAAATTGTTGGTCCTTGTAGATGTGTAGAACAAACTCATAAAATTGGATTCGCACTCATCCCAAGTTTCTATAGAGTTTGCAAGCAGAGACTTTAACCACCTAAGAGCTCTATCAGCAAGAGAATGATTGAAGAGCTTACAATGCACAAAATCTTTAGAGACTCCATTGAGTTGAGTGGTGCTGCAGATGTCCTCAAAGATATGTATGTGATCCATAGGATGCTCGATTGGTATACCATGCAATTGGATTTTCCTGAGCAACTGGATAAGCTGAAACGAGAGTTGATAGTCATGTCTTTGAGGTTGGCGAGGATGTAGAGTATTCCTATTGGCTAGGAAAGCTTCACAGTTGTTGAAGTCTCTAACTAGTACCATGTTTTGTTGTAGTGGGAGATCCTGATTACCATTACCGCCTACTTACTGTTCTGGTGGCACTTTGATTGTCGGTTGCTCCTCCTTCGGGGTTTATCAACTGATGTAATCCTGCACCAGGTGGAAGCAAGTTGTCGTTTGGGTCCCCTGGATTAACCATATTCTGATAAACGATTTCAGCCATTGATGTGGAAGAGTTGGCGTTTCTTAGAGCTTTTCGGTTTGAGCGTTCTAACCTTGCTAGTTCTTCGTTACTGAGGTTGAGAAATTCAGATGATTTGTTAGATCTTCTGTTCATGCACCTGAGAGAAGAGATCCCAACCCTGTATGTGGAGAAGATTTCTAAAAATCTGTCTTTTATCTTCTATACAATATGGTCTTTGAATATGCTTTTCTCAATAATGATTGTTGATTGCTTAGTTATGTATGAGTAGTCGTCTTGTTAGGTTTTAGGGGTTTTCCAAGGAAACCAGGTTTGATAGTTAGGGTTTGACATAATGGATTTAAATTATTAGGTTCTTAGTCTAGATTTGTTATCAATGCTTGAATTAGCCTAGGTTAATAAATACAAAGGGATTTGGTTTAGAGACAAATGGATTTGGTTTAGAGACATGACCTAGTCTAGATGAATAAGTGTCTCTACTTGCGGGAGTATTGTCTTAGATTCTTATGAACATATCAAATCTGAATCTAATGCATGATTGAATTATCTAAATACGGCGGGAGTTTGTCTTTAGTAATTCTAACATAGGGATCTAATACTTTGGAAGAAGACTAGTCTATTATTGTCTTTTGAGTTGAGAACTATTTTCATTATAAAATCTTGCATGTCAACCTGAGTTTCAAACTTAATAACATGTGGAACTCTCTAACACCTAACGCTTTCTTTAATTTCTTACAACCATTTTAATTTACGGTCTTTTAATTTTAAATCGCTTAAAATCTAACAACCTTTTTATTATCATCTTAGCTAGATTTAAACGTTTAACTGGAAATCGACCTTATCTATACTATACAGATATGTTCTATGCAGTGTAGAATTAGGATTAAAACCTGAGTCTATCAGATTTTTGGCGCTGTTGCCAGGGATCAATTGTGCCTTTTAAATTTTACTTAGCGTCTAGTCTAAGATTTTTTTATTTTTCAGTTTGTTGTACCTTCTTTTCTTTGTTTTGCAAGTGCATGAACATAAGATCTTACAAATCATCTGAATTTCTCAACCTCAGTAACGAAGAACTAGCAAGGTTAGAAATCTTCTCCACATACAGGGTTGGGATCTCTTCTCTCTGGGAAAGCTCTGAATTCTAAAAGTTGTGATTAATGTGTTCTTTTAAATAAAACCAACCAAAAGGCTTTTATAGACTAAAATAAAATAAGGAAAACCAAATCAAATAAGGAAAACTTTTGATAGGTCTTGAGAATGAATTTGTCTTTTTAATTAATTCCAAGCTAGTTCGGGCAAGGGGATCGATCGATCCAGGTAGGGATCGATCGATCAATCGTTCAGTTTCTTCCGAGATCGATCCGAGTTAAGATCGATCGATTTTTTTCCCGTCAATCTCCAGGAGCTTTGGATCGATCGATTTAAGCATGGATCGATTGATCTCTTCACATGTACTTCTATGGTTGATCATTCTTTGGTTTAGATCGATCCGACCATCTTCGTTTGTCCATTTGCACCTGAATTTTAATGAAAACCATCTTTTTTGCTCCAGAACGTCCCAAACACCTAAAATCCTGAAAACTCACTAAAATACGATGAAAACACTCGAATGATGTCAAATAGTAAGTATAAATATCCACTATAAGGCATCAAAACCGAGTGATATCATCGACCAACTATACGCCGATACCGTTCCAGTTCGGAGAATAACGCATCAGTGATATGTACAAGGTGATGATTCTGTTCCACTGGAATGGGTGATGGACGTGCACCAAGAAGACCACACTCGGATACAACGTCCAAGCAATATTTTTGTTGACAGATAAATAAATCTTCCATATTTCAGGTGATTTCAAATGCCCAAGAAATAACGGAGGAGACCAATGTCCTTTATATGAAAGCAACCATTGAGATATGCCTTAAAGCGAGCAATATTAGTGGCATCATCTCTAGAAATTACGAGATCATCAACATAAACAAGGAGATAAAGGTGTATCCCATCTTTGATGTATGCAAACAAGGAGGAGTGTCTGTTGGAGACTGAACAAACTCATATGAAGAAATAGCCTTTTTCAAGGTGAAAAACCAGCAGCGAGGAGCTTGTTTTAAACTATATAAAGACTTACGAAGTTTGCATACAGAATGCAGTGATGTCTTAGAGAAACCCGGAGGAAGTTTCATATTAACTGCTTCATCCAAAGTGCCATGAAGAAAAGGATTATGAACATCCATTTGATGAAGTTCCCATTGGTTAGTAGCTGCTACAGCAAAGAGTGATCGAATGGTGGTCATTTTGGAAACATGAGCAAATGTTTTTTTGTAGTCTTCGTCGGCTTCTTGACGATTTGCAAGAATAACAAGTCGAGCATTGTAACGTTCAAGAGTACCGTTAGCATGAAACTTGATTTTAAATATCCATTTACAACCAATAGCCTTTTTATGAGAAGCTAAATCCATCATAGTCCAAGTCTCGTTAGCTTCAAGACTACGGATTTCATCTGCCATTCCCGTACGCCATTCAGGGTACTTCATAGCTTCGGCAAAAAAAGTAGGCTCTATAACAGACGTGATTACAACCATAAAACCTCTATAATAAGGTGAGAAACAAGTGAAACATACATAGTTAACAAGAGGATAATATGTACCAGTATAACAATGAGGAACAATGGATGATGAAACGAGAGATGAACTTGTATCACACATAGGAGAGTATGCAACATAAGGTCCAAGGAAAACGGATGGCTTCTTTTCTCATTTACCAAGACCAAGAGTGTCAAGGGAAGAAGATGGTGTATCATGAGCAACTGAAGAAGGCGTTGTATCTTGAGTAACTTCAGCATAAGACGAAGGTACTGTGTCACACACAGGTGGTGTTGTGACAGTTGTATCTAACGCAACAAGCTCCCCCTTCCAACAAATGAGTCAAGCACATGAGTTGACAAGATCCCCTTGTCGGCTGTATGAACAGAAAGATGGAGTGATACATCATCCTCATCTGAATAAACCGGAGATGGCGATGGTGACATAATGACTGTAGCAGAGGGAAGAGTTTTTGCTAAAGGAAAGTTAGTTTTATCAAAGATAACATTCCGAGTGATAAAATATTCATGTGCTTATAAGTCATAAACTCGCCAGCCCTTTTGTCGGTGAGGATAACCAAGGAAAATACATTGTGTGCTTTGTTTGTCAAATTTATCATGGATACGAGTGCCTTTATGAGCATAACAGTGACATCCAAATATGCAAATAAGATCATAGTTCAGTGTCTTGCCAAATAGAATTTTGTATGGGGTTTAACCGAAAGCACTGTTGACGGTGTGCGATTGATCAAATATGCAGCTGTGAGTACACAATCTCCTCAAATTTCTATTGGTAGAATGGCTTGAAATCATAAAGAGAAAGCGACATTGAGAATGTGTCCATGTTTGCGTTCTATGCGTCCATTTTGTTTGCACAGTACCAACACATGAGGTTTGGTGATAATTGATAATAGCGTTTTCGGGGTGGTCTGATTGATATACTATCAATTCCTAATCACACT
>OVBE01016708.1:0-10806 GCA_900406425.1 Iberis pinnata | reverse complement strand
AAAAAATCAGCGAACTCATCCTTCTCCTCCGTAGCCGTCTACAAAAACCCAAACAAATGATTAGTATGTACTGGAAATAAGGCATAATCATGTTTTGAATCATAGTACAACCTTTCTTTTCATGGAGCGCGTGTTCTCGACCCACACTTTCTAATCGTCATCCATTTTTTCGCTTGAAAAATTACTGTAATGAACAAAATAGACGTAAAATATGTTAGGCAAAGCAGTATGTATATAGAAACTGAAAGGTTGTAAATGGACGGTTGCGATTGAGAGTCATTAACTAGGGTTTAATGGGTAGTCGAACTGAGTATTTTGAAAAATCGGCGATAATCAATAAATGTCGACAACACTATCCAAAACGATACCGTGTTATTCAGCCACTTAGACAAATTCTTGATAAGAAAAGAAATTTTAAAACCAACGTCGTTTAATATGGCCCAAATTTTGTCCCAATGGGTCATATCATATGGGCCGTATGGGCCGGATGGGTCGGATGGACCGTGAAAAACGACGTCGCATGAGTTGAACCAAAAAAATCGGCCACAATTTTTAAAACTCGACAGAAAAAAACACCGCATATTAATAAAAACGGCGGTCAAAGGATTAGGAAAAATCGGCGGAAAACATATTTTCGGTAACGTGAGGGTCAGTTCAGTAAGAAAAAATATCAGCGGCCACATGAGGAAAAAATCATCGGCCATTGCCGATTATTTAAAAAAAAACGACAGTCTCGAACGAAAAGGGTCAATCTGGCAATTTCGGAAAGTCATAACTCTGCGGTGACAACAAAAAAATCAACAGTTAAAAAAATAATTCTACAGTCAAAAATATAACTGCAGTCACACTGAAATCGCCAACGTCAACAAAACTCTACAAAAAAAAAATCTGCAATTACAGAAAATCCCCAGTGTTATTCACAAATTTGCGACCGAAACNAATGGAATGACAAATCTGCGGTGACGTCGACAATTCGGCGGTGACGTCGACGATTTCAGAAAATCTGCGGCCAAATACTCAAACAAATATGCGAGAAAAATCTGCGATTACAAAAATCAACAGAGCAAAATAAATCGGCAAAAATAAATCGGCGAAAACAAAACTACACCCAAACAAAATCTGCATTTCAAATTCTCGCAGATTTTCTCCTCGCGAGATCATGCTGTGGCATTTTCGCAATTATTGGACAACTTTTTTCTCTCTCCTCGAATTATTTTTTTCTATTCTTTTTTGTTTCTTCATGACCGAGGGGTAGAATGAGGTAAAACAAAAATTGAGATATCTCCAGTAATTCGCGATAATCTCGGGTTACGTATGCAATTAATTGAAAAATATAGGTCAAGTTAGTACTTTTGCCTAAACTAAAAGAAATTGAGGTGTTCACGGCACTCATCAGGTGGTGAAAAGCTCACATTAGATGATAATTTTTTTTTTTTAGTTAATTTTGCAAGTAGATCAGCACGTTCGTTCCATTGCCTACAACAGTGTATCAACTCGAACTGCACATAATTTCACTTTAGAATATTGACTTCCGCTATCTCTGCTGCAAAAACGGGCCATTGCGCAGGATTATCCAAAAGTTGTATAAGGTCTGTCGAATCCGTATGGAATTTACTACAATGGCTGGACATGCGCCACAAGAACTTTAGCGCCCAAATCGGGGCGAGTAGCTCCGTATGTAAAGGGGAAATACCACATTTGATGCCAGCACATCCCATAAAGATGAATTTTCCAATTTCAGCTGTTAGCAACCTGCCGATGCCGCTTATAGAGTCTCCAAACTTCCATGATCCATCAATATTATAGCAGTTGGACATAAATGGGGGAACATGATCCCTGGATCTTGTAACCATTTGAATTCTCCTCCCGTTTATCGATGAATTGGCTGAAAGTCATTCCGTCGCTTCCTTGGATGCCAATTCTATAATATCTATAAGATTCCATGAGGAATTACTAAAGCACATAACATTTCATGCTTTCCAAATATACCATAGTATCCAAGGAAATATTTTGAAAATTTTTCTAGAAGATGATTATGTTGCCGATCCAGCTATTAAATAATGCATATTCTGATAGAGATGCTCTAATGGAAAGGTCCCAGGTGGGCTAGGGTTGGTCGATAGAGTCCAACTTTGTATCGTAGGCAGGCATACAAACATAGCATAAATTATAGATTCGCACGTGGCACCACACCGCAAGCAGAAATCATCCCTCAATTTTCTTCTTGACAGCTGCTCATTGACAGCAAGCGCTCCCGAAAGGACTTGCCACAAAAGTGTTTCAACTTGTTGGGGGCGACATCTTCCAAACTCCAGCAAGGAGTGGTGATATTGATGGCTCCTCTGGCCATCCATGCATTCGATCATTATAATCGGCGAGGACAATCTCATATCCTAATTTAACAGAATAAGTTCCTGATTTTGTAAAATGCTAGTAGTAGCGATCCAATACGTGGGATGACGGTCAGAGTGATAGGATAAAAAGTATATCCTCCGTTCGAATTACCTCCTGAATCGGGGGTATATTCCAACTAGTAGAGTTTGCCACCATTAAGTCAGATACTCTTATATCCTGTGTTATTCCATGAAGACAGCTTTGTGCTGGTCGTGGTTTCTCTGCAGGCAGCCATATATCCTGCCAAACCCGTGTATTACGTTATGTCCTAATTTTTCGACGCATACCAAGAAATAACAGGGATTTAGATTTTAATTTGCTTCGCCAACTATAAGAGGGTCTGATAGTAATAGTGGCTTGGAAGATACTTCCATCCTTATAGTACCGTGCTTGAAAACGACGGGCAATAAGCGACTCTGGTCTAGAATACAGTCGCCATAGTTGTTTAGCTAAGAGAGCTTTATTGAACAATTGTAGTGACCGGAAGCCCAACTCTCCCCATTGCTTAGGCAACCATAATTTATGTCATGCTATACAGTGAATAACACGCAAATTCCCAGATGTATTCCACCAATGATCTGCAATGTCCCAGTCAATTTCCTGAGAAACGTCATAGGAAGCCGAAAGCAGGACATGACATAAGTTGGTAGAGCTTGAACTACCGATTTGATAAGGACTTCTTTTCCCAAAACATGAAGACCAACCATTAATGCGGGTATTCAGTCGATCACGAACATACGCAAAAATTTGCGCTTTTGAACCCTGAAGTTGTTCCGGGATCCCTAGGTAATTCCCTTTTCCTCCTTCCGTATAAATACTTATACGCCGCTTTAGTAGAATACGGTCCTAGAGAAGGTGTTCCCAAAGATAACAATTGACTTGTCAAGATTAATCTGTTGGCCGGAAGCGTTCTTATATAATAAAAGAATATTTGCTACTTCCTGGCACTGTGCCAGAGTAGCCCGACAAAAGAATAAACTATCATCAGCAAACAAAAAATGGAAGAGTGGAATGCAATGTCTAGCAAAACGAATTTCCTCCAGGCGACCAGATGCTTCTACATGTCGTAGATTTGCAATAAGTATTTTCCGGCATAAAATAAACAAATAAGGAGATAGTGGATCTCCTTGCCGCAAACTTCGGATTGGCAAAATCGCATATTTTGGCAAACAATTAAATAGGACATTGAATGAGATAATAGTAACACATGACATGATCCCACTGTATCCAAAGTTCAGCGAAACCTAATTTTGACTAATAATAGTGGTTAAAAGTTAAAACTAATAATAAGGTAAGGTTATATTATTAACTACCCGAAACTTAAAATACAATTACTGTTGAGTAGCTCTTAACATCTGAAAATTATCAGAGTGAAATGACATAAAATAGAGTTTAGTTAGTGATAATTACTTCCATCGTCTTAACTTTACACTTAAATGATTAATAATCTAATTAATGATCATCTCATAAAGACTGACTAATGTATTAATGACCTTAATGATAAATTAATTAAATCACAAAAGCCAACGCTCTCAATAGTTTTAGCAGACAATTGCGTGCCGTTTCGTGAACGTTACTAAGCCCCACAAGCCGCACGCGCCTCAAAAGTCGATGCTAAAGCCAAATGGCATTTTCGTTATTTCAAAGAACACACAATGGCAATTTTTTTAATCAAATTATCAATACACGTGACGCTCCCGAGAAGACCACGTCCACGTCAGCTAATCACTAAGCCATTTCGAATTTCAATCGTATCCTAACCGTTCGATTAGGTTCCTATTGATGAAATTAGAGCCGTTCGATCATCAAAAATTTGAAAATTCTTTTGATATGATAAAAATCGTGCGTTACAGTTCTGACAAAACAAATCTAAAGCTGACTTACAATAACTCTGACACAGCCAGAGAGTATCCGAAGACTTGCTATAGCTTGAAAATATCGAGAAGAAAAGGTTTCTACTTTTGTTTTATTTCAATTTCAAAATTCAAAGTTGTGCTTACAAGTTCTTAATACAGTTTCTGATTATCAACTGGCTAGGACAAAGAACCCAGAAGCTGAAGCATATACATCTTTGTGTTCTTGGTATTTACTTTCTTCTTAAAGGCTTTAGATTGTTTAATCTCTATTTGTTTCTCTTGCATTTTACACAAGCTTTAAGGGAAAGTTATTAAAAAGCTATATCTTTTCTTACAGTAAACACAAGTTGTGGATTTATCACCAAACTTGTATGTAATGTAATTGTTAGTGGAGTTTGGTTTGAGCTCTAAACGCAATTTTTAAGCACACGATTTGTTGACAAAGACTCTTCTCTTGCCTGAGTTTGAAGCTCTACAGAATCTTGAGAAGGGTATTCTTGTCTTTTCATGTAGATAATTCTGATATAGTAGATGAAGATGACGATGATGCATCTATTTATTTATTATCGTATCATTAGCTTTCATATCATTTATTATTCACACCGACGAAATAAAGGAAAATTTGAAGATGACTTGTTAAATTTTGTCTGGTAGGGTTTTATTTGAATAGCTTTTCAAGATTCTCACTTCTCTTTTTAATGTCTTCTTCCTTTTTGTTTTGCCAACTTCTTTATCACTCATTCAACTACTTCCCTTTTTTTGATTTCTCTATTAGAGAACTAAAGATCACTTCTTTGCCATTGTATCATTGTTTTTTATTGTTAAAAGTTTTGATTTTTTTGTTGTTGTAAAACAGAGTTGTGATTGATCATGGCGGAAGAGAATCTTATGGATCAAACAGTAGAAGATTTGTTATTACAAGCAAAAGATCTTGTTCCAATTGCTCTATCCAAAGCAAAAACAGTGAAAGTTTTCATCAGTAGATGGAGAGTGATAATTTCAAGATTAGAGAAAATTCCAACATGTTTATCAGATTTGTCTAGTCATCCTTGCTTCTCTAAACACACTCTTTGCAAAGAACAACTTCAAGCAATCTTAGAAGCCTTAAAAGAATCAATCGACCTTGCGAATGTATGCGTGAAGGAGAAGCAAGAAGGGAAATTGAAGATGCAGAATGATCTTGATTCTCTGTCGTCGAAAATCGATCTTAGTTTAAAAGATTGTGGATTGCTTATGAAAACAGGAGTTCTCAGTGAAGTTACTCAATCTTCAAGTAAAGATTTGGAAACGTTTAGTGTTAGAGAATTGCTTGCTAGGCTTCAAATAGGTCACTTGGAGTCAAAACGTAAAGCTCTTGAGCAACTTGTTGAGATAATGAAAGATGACGAAAAGGCGGTTATAACAGCTTTAAATCGCACCAATGTCGCGTCTTTGGTTCACCTTTTGACAACTAGTGTAAGGGAAAATGCAGTGAGTGTGATCTGTTCTTTAGCGGAATCAGGCGAATGCGAAAACTGGCTTGTCTCTGAGAACGTTTTACCTCCATTGATAAGGCTATTAGAATCAGGAAGTTCAATTGCTAAAGAGAAAGCTGTTATTTCGCTTCAAAGATTGTCGATTTCGTTAGAGATATCGCGTTCGATTGTTGGTCATGGTGGGATTAGTCCGTTAATCGAGATTTGTAAAACAGGGGACTCTGTTTCTCAATCTGCTTCTACTTGTACTTTGAAGAACATATCAGTTGTACCTGAAGTAAGACAGAATCTAGCGGAAGAAGGAATCATTAACGTTATGATAAACATGCTTAACTGCGGAATTCTGATGGGATCTAAAGAATACGCAGCTGAATGTCTTCAAAATCTTACTTCGAGTAATGAAACTCTTCGAAGATCAGTTATATCCGAAGATGGGATACAAACTTTGTTAGCTTACTTAGACGGACCACTTCCTCAAGAATCAGGAGTTGGAGCGATTCGGAATCTAGTCGGTTCTGTTTCTATCGAAACTTACTTTGACATTGTTCCAAGATTAGTCCATGTTCTGAAATCAGGATCTCCTGGAGCTCAACAAGCAGCTGCATCAACGATTTGTAGGATTGCTACATCGAATGAGACAAAGAGAATGATCGGTGAATCGGGTTGTATCCCTTTGTTGTTAAGAATGTTAGAGGCTAAAACAAGTGGAGCTAGAGAAGTTGCAGCTCAAGCTATAGCTAGTTTAGTTACGGTTCCAAGGAATTGTAGAGAAGTGAAGAAAGATGAGAAGAGTTTGATGAGTCTTGTGATGTTGCTTGAGCCAAGTCCGAGTAATTCAGCTAAGAAATATGCGGTTTTGGTGTTGGCTGGTTTGTGTTCGAGCAGGAAGTGTAAGAAACTGATGGTTTCTTATGGAGCTGTTGGTTATCTAAAGAAGTTGTCGGAAATGGAAGTTCCTGGTTCAAAAAAGCTTCTTGAAAGGATTGAGAAAGGGAAGTTGAGAAGTTTCTTTAGTAAGAAGAATTAGAGTAAATTTTTATATTTTTACTATATGATGTTGTATAATATATATTGTGTATTCTGTAATGTTTCATAATCTATATGAAACTGAGCTTATGGTAATGATATTTTTTAGTTTTGTGCATTTCATGAACTGTAAATTTTAGATTTCTTCTACTTCATAAGATTTTCTACTTCAAAATAGATGTTCTGATAATAAAATACTCTTTCCCTATGTTAAATTGTTTTCGCCAAACAATTTGTTTCATTTTGAATAATATTGCGAAAATTGATTGAAAGTGATATTTTACTTTTATAAATGGCTAAAAATGTATTTTGTAGAAGTTTGAATGGTGAATTATTCATGTAGCACCTATTTTTTCAATTAAAAAACAATAAATATCCACTTAAAATCCCAATAAATTTTACATTTACCAATTAAAGTTAGATAATTACTTTTATAACAATCACTTCTCTTTATCATTGGTTAAATTACTTATAGTTATAAAGTAAACGATGTTTTAATATAGAAATATATTTTTTAAAAAGTTAGCAAATTGCAATGATGTTTAAATTTGTATACAAAATCCTAAAACATAAGTGAAAAACAGAGTGTAAATTAGATTAAGGTTAAACAAAAAGAGCATCAGCATAAAGTTTTCCTATAATCACAACAACAAAGAAATACAAAAGACCTTTTGCAAGAAGCCAAGAATAGATCAAAACATCAAACCTCAAGTCACTGAAAAATGATAAGAAGAACATAGCCTTCAATCAAGTGGTAGAGATTCTGATGCCACTTAGAACATAGCCTCCAAAAGAACTCATTTGCATGTGAGGATGTGATCTTAAAGGAAGCACCTACATTTTAACATATCAACACCTCTCAGATCAATGATCTAGTTTCCGGAAAACAAAAAAATGTAAAGAGAAATTGATCAGGACCTGATATTCACGTAGCCACGGTTCTGTTATTTGCAGATTGATCGCCATCTTCTCCTGCTGAAGGTTGTGCATACATGTCGCCAAGGGTTGTAAATACTGATGATATATTGCAAAGGGAGCAGAGTATGCGAGTAATGGCAATACATCTTTAGCTAAGTTCCATGGATCTTGGTCTTGTGCGGCCATGATTAGGCTGTGCAAAACCAAGCGACACATGCGTCAACTATATGAACCGAAACCATATTTATTCATAGAGAAACAGTTATATATTACTTACCTAGAGAAACCATTTTCTTGCCACATTTTAATTGCTTCTTTCGAAGCCTTGGAACCAGCTTTTGGAGCCTTTATAACTTTGCTAACGATATCTACTGCTCTAGCCTCGGATATTTCTTCTACCATTTCAGATGTAGATGGTTCCTGCATTTTCAATTAAATTCTGTTATAATCACATCATTCTCTTAAACTAAGACTAAAAAGTGAAATCATACAGTTTGGCAACTTGCGTCAATATCAATCTCAGCTTTATTAACTCCTTCTTGTTGATTGTTTTCTTCAGGAGATGTAGTGTTGGCAGATGAGAGCTCGGTTATAGACGACTGCACGATCCTGCAGACATAATGTCACAAACAGTCAATTATATAGCGGATTCGACTTAACACTACATAGAAAAAAAGACTTAAAAGACCATTATACATACCTTCGTATAACCTTGTCACTAAAGTTGAACATCCTTACCATCTCCACAGGGTAAGGAGAATTTCCCTTATATGTATTGCAAACATAACCGGTGCCTGTTAAAGGAAGCATAGGTTTACATCATACGATGACGGCACATTGTTAGTGTTACAGAAATAATCAGCAATGAATCCTAAATGCAGTCGCGATAAATTCGAGAGGTTAAAAAGAGAAAAGCTCTATACCTCCTAAGCGTTCGGCCACTGCACCAGTGACAAGGCCACCAACCATATCCACCACAAGCACATCCGAGTATGCAGTGACATTAGCCATTGTTAACAAAAGAGATAATGCATCTACTCGCAAATATCTACAACACAACAAACAAAAAGTATTATAGTAATCAATACCAAAACATGCACTAGCTGCGAGCGGTTGTTATATAAGAATTCAAATCTCAACAGTTGTAGAAAGGACTTAGGATCTTCAGAATACAATCAAAGAAAGACACAGGTGTACTTACCCGATTCTGGCTGGATATTTCTTGAAATAAGCCTCACATATACTGTTCAACATAAACAGATTGCGATATAAGCGAAACAGAAGAAGTCAATAAAACAAAAATTTAGAGAGAAAAACCGAAGAAATACCTTCGAGCAAAAGGCCTTCTCAGAAGTAACTTTGGTGCATATTTCTTCTGCTTTTTAAGCTTATACTTTTCCTACAAAAACAAAAAGATAAAGCAAGAAAATTACAACCTTGAAGTAGAAGCAGAGAGATATTAACTATAAATACACATACTTGAGACAATTGAAACTTCTTATCAAATGTTTTGCTGTTTGCTATTAGAGCTTCAATAATTTCATCACCTTTTGCACCCTCTCTATAACATATAACCAATAGAGAAAACGTCAAAAACTCTTCTAAACACATATATATATATACACAGATAGAGAACATTAAGATTTCTTCTAACCTCCTCATAGCTTCAATTTCTTCACCAGTAAGATTTTGAGCTTCATTATTGTCGATAAGTTCACGATTATCTCTCGAATCATCGATAAGATTACTATTATTGTTTTCTGGTATAGCGAACATTAGTTAAACCAAATTCAAACTATTATGATTATATATAAAAAGATCAGTTTAATTAAAGTATTTTCGATAGAAACACAAACCTTGTTTAACAGGTAGAATACGAGAGAGGAAAGAGCCTTCTTCTCCGTTTTCGACTTGGAACAGAGATCCAAACGGAGCTCCAATCAATGGCTTTAAAGAATAATTCGTATTCCCAATTTTTAATAAACTGTAATAGAAAAGACAGAAAGATAGAATCAGAACCACATTCAAAACAAGAGAACTAATGGTGAGAATTAATCTTCTGAGAACTCACGCGCCACCAGAGAGACGAGCGAAGACAAGACGGTCTCCATCGTTAACGTCGAGCAAAACGCTGCAACCTTCGCAAGCGAATCTGGGATCTGGATCTTGAGGCTTAATATTATCCGACATGACTGCTTGATCCTTATTGAGCTCCATTGGATTAGATTAGATTAAAAAGAAAACTGAAGTTATGTTTGGTTTTTGAGTTCTGTTTAAAGACAAGTGAAAGGACGATTTCCTTTTTGTAAAAGTAAAACCCTAACGACAAGGTTTTATCGGTTAGAGATAAGAGCGGGTTTTTTTTATGATAGATTAGGCCTAAGTTAAAGCCCATTCGGCCTTTTATTTTACTTTTTAACGGCTGGGCCTCTTATCAGTTCTGATATAGTTTCAAACATAGTATTTGTTTGGGGGAATGACAGTTTTGCCCTCATGGGTTAAAAAGAGAAATATAATTTATTTTTCATTTTTATTTTAACTTAAAAATTAAACAATTACAATTATATACCCAAATTCATTTTTTTCCTCTTGTAAAATCTTTTAGTTACTCGAGGAACATAATACAAATCACTCTGTTAAAAAAAAGGGAAAATTGCCAAAAAAATCCCCAACTTCTTATTTTAGGCCAAAAAAATCCTGTACTTTTAAGTGATCCGTTTTAATCCCAAAATTTACAGTTAAATCCATTTAAATTCCAACTTTCGTTGACCAGGCTATTTTAGACATCTAATTAGTCAACGTTAGTTTAACTTAAACAGAGTTAGTAACTCTGTTAATTAACTATTTTTTGCGACGAAAAAAACCGTTTCTAAAAAACGTTATCGTTTCATAAAAGCATATTGGAAAAACGTAACCTAAAAATCCTTCGACAATTGTTCGGCTCCAGTCCGGCGATCGAGCTCNGGCGATCGAGCTCCATTCCGGCGATGCAAGTGCTTCAGTCCGGCGAGTTCGAGTGCTCCAGTCTGGCGTATCCGGCGACGCAAGTGCTCCAGTCCGGCGACTTAGACAGCAAGTCGTATTCGAAAGTCTTAGTATATACAGATAGTATATCGCCATTTAATGGAGACTTTTAT
>OVBE01016707.1:0-10807 GCA_900406425.1 Iberis pinnata | reverse complement strand
ATTCTAGTCTAAATGCTCATGAATCTAACCTAAATGGATGCAGAATAAGGCTAAAACTGAGTTAAAATACAAGTATATCACGCACTAGTCACACACTTCGAAGGAGACAGCAACGTTCGCTGAACAAGAATTGACTATCTTGCATCACGTGTTGAAAAATTTAAAGATGAAAAGTGATGAGTCAATCACAAGTTTCTTATCAAAATTAAGTTCTATAGTGAATGAAGCAGTTGTCGTAGGTAAGAAGTATAAAGAGAAGAAATTGGTTAAGAAACTGCTCAGGTGTTTACCATCAAAGTTTTATGCGCATAAAGTTGTTCTAAAAATGACTATGAACACAGATGATATGAAGTTTGAATAACTTGTGAGAATGTTGAAGGCATAAGAGTTGGAGACTGAAGAAGACAATCCCAGTAAATCAAAGGGGATTGCATTCACAACACAAACAGAAGAAAATCTTGTTGAACAACTTGAGGAAAACTTGAGATTGATGGATGGAAACTTCAACAAGGTGGTTAAGAAATTTTAAAAAGGACATAATCGATCACATAATCAATTCCAGAGATAGGAAGGTAAAATATGAGGGTCTAATACCTCACGGAATGACAGAGATAGAATCTCACAGAAAAAGGATTTACAATGTCATGAATGCGAAGGTTACGGTCATTTCTGAAACGCGTGTCCACTTACAAAAAGGAAAGCATTGAAGTGTATCGAGTGCAAAGGATTTGATTACACTAGGAATGAATGTCCTAGCTCCTTGAAGAAAAATTTTTAAATCTCTTCTCTGTTTCAATGACACTGAAACTGATGAAGAAGATGATGAAGAAGGATTGATGTTGAACGTTGTTGCTCTTGTTAATATTACTCGGTTTTAATGTATTTTAATGGACATTTATATTTTCTATTATGCATTATCCGAGTTTTTCCTTGCAATTTTGGTATATTTTCAAGTTTACAGGTACTCGGGTTGATTTACACTTAAAGTGATGATTTTCTGCGTTTTTGGGTGCAAAATTGGCTACGTGAAGAATGAAGAGATTGATCCGGTTTCATATTGATCAACTTGGAAAAATGAAACCTCAGACAAGACTGATCGATCGATCCACCCTGATCGATCGGTCCATATATCCAGAACAAACCAGAGAAAACAGAAGAGATAGACCGATTGGTCCAGCCTTGGATCGACCGGTCCACACACACCCGGAGGAGCCGGACCGATCGGTCCACTGTTGCGAGAAAATCCTAAGATTTTCATATTTTGCAAAAGTGTCCTCAAGCTTATCCAACTTTTCCTATTTTTATTATTTTCTTTTACACTATAATAGCCATGTGGGTTAGGGTTTTTTTACGCTTTAATAACTTTGGAGTTTTTACAGAGAGACGAATCCGAACCCTGTATTTGGAGAAGATTCTTGAACTCTGTTATTTCTCATTAATATCTATTTTATTTTATTGATTATGTGTTCTATTCTGATGTTGAATTGTTTGTGCTTTGCAATGTCTGAGTAGTTCACATGTTATGTTTGAGGGTTTCCGAGGGAAACCAGATTTGAATTTTAGGGCTTATCATGAATTAAAGTAGCTAACTAGTTCACTGATATTAGCATTATAAATGCAAAGAGATTTGGTTTAGAAGTCTGGTCAAGTCTAGATGAATAAGTGTTCTTGCTTGCGAGAGTATTGTTCTGAATGCTTATGAACAATTGAATCTGAACATTAATGCATGGTTGAATTAGTTAGGCACGGCGATAGTTTGTTTCTAATAATCCGAACATAGAGTTTAATACTCAAAGAGAAGATTATTCTATTTATATCTTTCATGTTGAGAACTATTTTCAAAGAAAATTCTGCATGTTAACTTTGGCTTTTTAACCTCAATACCTATGGAATTCTCTATTGCCTGACATTTTAGCTTATTGGTTTACAACCGTTTATTTTAATAATTTCTTTAATTATATTACAACCATCTTATTATTTTGTCTTAGCTTGATTCAATTATTTTACTGTGCTATATTGATATGTCTCTGCAGTGTAGTTGTAGAAATTAAATTCTATCTTTATCATGTGTGTCACATACAACTGTGGAAGAAGAATTATCAGACAATGATAGTGATCCGAAGTTGGAGCTCAAAAGTCTGTATGACAAGTATGTGAGTCTAAGTAATGAGAATCTTTTGTTGATTAAAGAGAAGGCAATGTTGAAAGCTCAAGTTAACATTCTATAAATAGAACAAAGTGAGTTCATCTAGGATTAATCAAAAGGAACGAAAGATCCAGTGAAAGGAAAAAGTTCATAAGTTGAAAAATTAAAAGAAGAATTGGTTGTTCAACTGAAAGAGAAACAAGAGATGAATGTGAAGTTACAAAATTTATCTGCTATAATAGATTAAGAAAGGAAGAAACAGCAGGGACTAGAGTCTAAGTTGACTGAACAAGATAATTCGAATGCTCAATAGTGGAACAAAGAATCTGGATTAGATCTTAAGCATGGGACAACCACCAAAAGTGAATTGGGGTCTTGGATTTCAAGGAGCAAAATATTTCTCTAACCATGAGATTAGCAACTTATCAAATTTTGTTCTAAAACAGGAGAAGATACTGACCAAGGTACCAACTGTCAAAAGAAAAGAAGTAAAGAATGCATATATCAAGAGATGATGTCATTTTTGTGGGAAATCGTGACATAGCTGGAGAAGATGCTACACAATTCAGAAACGTGTGAAGCTTTTGTAGAGTCTAGGTGAATGCTTCCCAGAACCAACACAATATCTCAAAGCATGGGTTCCAAAGAATGTTCTATATGGTAGAAGACATGTTAATCACATGAATGATGGAAGCTAAAATCCCACTAATCTGACATGTTTCTTTGCTGCATCATCTGTGTCTCACATGGATACCACAGTCTCTAACTCTGTAAAAGATATTGCTTATACAACCAATGAATCCCGGAATTAAGAAACTTGGTATTTCAACATCGGTTGCTCAAGGCACATGATTGGATGCTCAGATGCATTTGACTCTTTTACAAAGGTGAAAAGTGGAAAAGTAACTTTTGGAGATGAAATTCAAGGCACGATTCATGGCGTTGGGAACATTAACAATCCATATCATCCACAACTTGTGGATGTGTACTATGTCGAGGGACTAAAACCTAATCTCATCAGTATTAGTCAATTTTGCGATGAAGGATTAATAGTTGTATTTACTAAGGTTGACTGCAAGGCTCTAAACCAGAGAAATGAAGTGGTTTTGTTAGGAGTACGATCATGAAACAAATGTTATATATGGAAACCACAAATCCAATGTTTTACAGCGTTTGAATCACAACTTAATATGTGGTACATGAAGCTTAGACACATGAACATTCATGGTCTTCAAAGAGTAGTTCAAGCAGAAGTTGTTTGTGGAATATCGTCTTTAGATTCTGCTACATATAAAGGATGTGAATCAGTCAATATTATATGTGATGACAAGAAACATCTAAGAACCATTGAAGTGTTACATGAGGATTCGTGTGTCACGCATGATACATAACGTAAACCAACAACTGGATCAAATCAAGAGAGCTTCGAGAATCAAGACTCAAGTAAAGAATATTACAATAACTCTAAAGGAACTGAAGTAAAAGTGATATTCGAACCTTCAGTACACCAAAATCATTGCTCTAAAGATGTTATAGGAGATGTGTTGGGTGAAATAATAACACAAAATAAAGTTATTAATCTCAAGGAGATGGTAAAAACGGCGTGCTTTATCTCATTTACTGAACCAAGAAACATAACAGAAGCACTCAACGATGAATTTTGGACAGCAGCTATGCATGATGAACTTGATCAATTCACTCAATGGGATTCAGTTCCTAAACTAGAACATGTGAACGGAGTTGGAAAGAAAGTAGATGAGAAGTTTTCTAGAGCCATGATTGAGCTTCTTGTACCTAACTGCGAGTCGCCCGGATCCTTGTCTAAGTGCTGGATTATGTGCTCGTTATCAGGCTACTCCTAAATAATTACACCTTGCTGAAATTAAGCGTATTATCTAATACGTTCGAGGTACAACAGACTACGGTATGTATTACACATGAGAAACTAACGTTAATCTTGCAGGTTTTTGTGATGTTGATTGGACATGTTGCTTAGATAATCGTAAAAGCACATTAGGCTGGTGGTTCTTTCTTGGAAAAAATTTGGTTTCATGAGACAATAAGAAGCAAAATTGTGTCTCTCTCTATTGCAGAAGCCAAAAATGTGGCCTTAGAAAGTTACTGTAAACAACTCTTGTGGATGAAGCAAATGCTAATTGACTATGGTATGACTTCTGAATCTTTATTAGTTCTTTGTGACCATATAAGTGCAATTAAAATTTCTAATAACCATGTGCAACGCTTACAAACTAAGCATGTAGACATAAGGCATCACTTTGCTAGAGAACTTGTGGAGAATAAACTTGCAGTGATTGAGCATGTTTATTTTGAAAATCAGCTAGCCAATATTTTTACTAAATCGTTTTATTTGAGTACCTACGTAGGGCTTGATATTACTCAATTTTAATGCATAATAGTGGACATTTATGTTTGCTATTGTGCATTATTCCAAGTGTTTTCATTGCATATTTGGTAGATTTTCAGGATTGTAGGTGATTGGGTCGTGTTGGAGCAAAATAATGCATTTTAGGAGATTTTAGAAGATGCAGACCAAGTGCACGATCGGGAAACATAGTTGCCCGATCATGCAAAAGTTCCTGGAAAAATCCGGAGACCAAGATCGATCGGGCAAGTGAAGAAGAATCGTGCAATATCATAAGTTTCTCGATCGGGCAACCATGTGCTCAATCGGGCACTTCCCCCGAGAATAATTAGAAGATTTCCAGTTTTGTATTCAAGTCCTCAAGCTTATCCCAATTTTCCTATTTTTGTTATTTTATCTTTTTCACTATAAATACATTATGTTTTAGGTTTTTAGAACTAAGCTTTATTTTATTTATGAGAGAATTACTGAGGTAGAGGAGATTCAACCTTGTATTTGGAGAAGATTTCTTAACCCTTTATATTATATCTCTATTTAATTACTATGTGTTCTTCAGTGATATTGATTTGTGTTTGCTTGTCAATGTCTGAGTAGTCCACTAGTTAGGTTTTAGGGTTTCCCAGGGAAATCATGGTTTGATTGTTAGATTTATCATAAGGGGGATAACAATTGTTAGGTTCTTAATCTAGACTTGTTATTAATTCATGAATTAGAGTAGCTAACTAGTTCATTGAAATTAGACTGATAAACACAAAGAGATTTGGTTTAGAAGTTGGATATAGTCTAGATGAATAAGTATTCTTGCTTGTGAGAGTATTGTCTTGAATGCTTGCGAACAATTGAATCTGAACTATATTGCATGATCAATTATTTAAAAGATGGCGAGAGTTTGCCTCTAATAATTTGAGCATATGGTTTAATACTCCGAGAGGAGATTATACCATCTTTGTCTTTCATGTTGAGAACTATTTTCAAATAAAATCCCTGAATGATCATTTGACTTTTAGTCCTGATTGCCTGTGGTTTCCCTGAATCCCGACGCTTTATTTCATAGTTTTAAACCGTTTTTAAACTACCATTTTTATTTCGATCACAACTAATCTTATATTTCTGCTTTAGCTTGATTCGAGATTTAACTAAAAGTGTACTTTCTGGTCTCTGTGGGATTCGACCCTATACTTTGCTACATTGATCTGTTATCTGCAGTATAAGTTTTAGGATTTAAAATCTAGACCTATCAGAATTTTGGCGCCGTTGTCCGGGACCAATAGTGCCTTTTTGGTTTCTTATTAGAATCTAGTCTAAAGTTTTCTTTTTCAGTACTCATTTCGTTCTTTTCTGCTTGTCTTTGTTTTACAGGTGTATGATCAGAAGATCTGACAAATCTTCTAAATTGCTAAACCTTAGAAACTTGGAACTTGAAGGATAGAACACTCGAACCGGAAAGCAAAGAAAGACGCAAGCTCATCCAATTCAATGGCTGGTAACGTTGATCAAATTATTCCGGTTAGACTCCAAGTTCAAATCGATCCACCTGCTCTTGGACTCAATCAACTGATTAACCAAGCGCAAGGTGGTGGTAACGACAATCAAGTGCCACAAGGCCAACAAAGAGCTGATAACAACCAAGCTCCACAGGGGAATCCCAATCCTCAAAATATAGATGCAAGAAACTTTGTCTTGTATGGAGATCCGGAGAGAGTTAATCAGCTCAATGCTCAGAACAATCCTCTAGTTGGTTCATACAACAATCCTCAAGCATTCTATGCTAACAGGAATCCTATCCAGCCCGCTCAACCTCAGCGAAGGGATCACATTGACACTTTTGAGGACATCTGCAACACTATTAAACTCAATGGAGTAACCAGCGATTTCATGCACTGCAGTTTATTATGTCACTGTTTAGCTGAAAGAGCACTTCGCTGGTTGATATCTCTACCTGTTGGATCCATTGTAACATGGGATGATTGCAAAGCTAGGTTCATAAATCAGTTCTTTATTACTACCAGGACTAACACTTAGAGGAACAAGATCTCTTCCTTTACACAAAACTCGGTGGAATCATTCTATGAATCTTGTGAAAGAGCTGCTTCGTGATTGTCCACATCACGGTTTCTCAGATGTAAGTCTCCTCAATATCTTCTATAGAGGAACTGAACATAAATACCAGCTGTCGTTAGATACAACAAGCGATGGAGACTTTATGCAGAAACATGTTCCAAATGCTTATCGTCTGATAGAGAATATAGCGGCCATCAATAGCAATCATGTCCCAGAGTTTGATCGCCAAACCAAGGTTCATGTATTGGCTGCTAACTCAGAACTCTCAGAGCTGAAAGGAAAATTCTCAGAGATGAAAGGACTAATCACTCAACTACTAAAGGGTCAAAATCAGAAACAGGTTAGTGCTGTAGACGATTTTGAAGTTGATTACTTTGTAGTTCAAGAGAAAAATAATGTGGGAGTTGAGAAGGAAGTGAGTTATATCAATGGTCAAGGTCAAAGGGTGTACAATCAAGGATATAACTAAGGTTTTGACAAGACTCATCCAAATCTATCTTGGAGAAGCACTAATGTTGAGCATCCCCAAGATCAACATTATCCACAGAAACAAAAGACCTTTGTGCAGAACTCTAATTCAGGCGCTTTTCAACAAACCTCTCAGCCTGTATTTCAACAAGCTTAACCTCAACAAAGTAGTTCAGTAGAGATGATGTTTAAGCAACTTCTGGAAGGACAACAATAGTTCCAAACAGTAATCCAAGGAGAAGTGAAAGAGCTGAATCATAAGTTTGAGGCACTCTCTACACATGTTAAACATCTGGATATACAAGTTGCTCAGACTTCTGAATCTGTGAAAAGACAAGCTGGTGTCTTTCTTGGGAAAGTTGAGGATAATCCAAAGGGGTATTGCAAGACTTAAGTTGGTAATTTGGAAGAAGGAACTGATGATTTGGAACAAGATGCAGATTTTGAGGAGCTTAAAAAAGATTCAGAGGAAACTGACCGATTGAGCACCCCCTGCCCGATTGGGCAAAGTGAAATTAGAGGAGGAGATCGATCGGGCACCCTTGGCTCGATTGTGCAACACATCAAAAAATTTCCAGGAAATTTTGATCGATCGGGCACATCACTTGTCCGATCGATCCCTAAACCCGGAGAAGAGTCAGAGCAAAGTGCCCGATCAGGCACTATTTTCCCGATCAAGCATACGGACCTGGTTACAAAAATTAAAGAGATCGATCGATCCCTCTTCCCAGAAATCTGAAAATCCTCTAATCGCTTACAAACCCAGAGTTTCATACCCGGTGCAACCTACGAAGCCTAGATCATAGTTTGAAGATAGTGAGATGATTGGGAAGCAACCAAATCCACTTAGGAAGCTTCATAAAATCTAACACCCATGGGAGTTCTTACTTCCTTGTTCGATCAAAGGAGTAGAATTCACATATTCTCTATGTGATACTGGAGCTAATTGATATTACTCGATTTTAACGCTTTATAATAAGCATTTATGCTTTCTATTCAATGTTATCCAAGCTTTTCTATGCAAAATTGGTATGTTTTACAGGTTTCTATGTGTTCAGGATATTTTGGATGCAAATTGGCATATTTAGGTGCAGAATACGGCAGAAAGGTCAGAATCTTTCCAATGTTTGAAGATGTTCGTACCTATGGATGAAGCTGAAATTTGGACACAAGATAGCCACGTAAGTTAGCTTTCATATGGAAGTGGTTTGAAGTCGATCCATCGGTGCAATCAAAAGTTATGGTATTTTACTGAAAACTGGTCAAGCTGCCTCGCAGATGAAGCAGGTGCAAGCCAGACCGATTGGTCCAAATTCCCTGGAAAAATAAAAAAACTCAGATCGATAGGTCCAAGGCTTGACCGATCAGTCCAGACCGACCCGGAGCACCTAGACCGATCAATCCAGCCCCAGACCGACCAATCCAGCCTCATGCGAGAAATTTGGAGATTTTCCATATTTTTGCACATATGTTCTCAAGACTTATCAAGATTTCCTATTTTTATTTTATTTCTTTTAAACTATAAAAGCCTTGTGGCTTAGGTTTCTTATTTCTTAAGCTTTATTTTATTTTCTGAGAGAATTACTAAGGGAGAGGAGATTCTGAAACTCTGTATTTGGGAGAAGATTTCTGAACCCTTTATAATAATTCTATGTTGTTTTATTATGTGTTCTTCTCTGATATTGAATTATGTTTGCATGCCAATGTCCGAGTAGTTCCATAGTTAGGTTTTAGGGTTTTCCAGGGAATTCATGGTTTGATTGTTAGATTTATCATAAGGATTACATTGTTAGGTTCTTACTCTAGACTTGTTATTAATGCATGAATTAGAGTAGCTAACTAGTTCATTGATATTAAACTGATTAGCACAAAGAGAGTTGGTTTAGAAATTGGATCTAGTCTAGATGAATAAGTGGTCTTGCTTGCGAGAGTATTGTCTTGATTGCTTGTGAACAATTGAATCTGATCTTTAATGCATGTTCTGTTATTTAAAAGATGGCGAGAGTTTGTCTCTGATAATTTGAGCATAAGGTTTAATACTCCTAGAGGAGATTAAACCATCTCTGTCTTTCATGTTGAGAATTATTTTCGAAGAAAATCTCTGCATGATAAATTGACTTTCAATCCTGATTACATGTGATTTCCCTGATGCCTGACGCTTTTATTTTATAAGTTTTAAACCATTTTAATTCATTGTTTTGATAACCATCAATCTTATTGTTCTTGCTTTAGCCAGATTTGAATTGAAACTGAATTGTGTACTATTTTTGGTATTTGTGGATTCGATACCTTATCTTTGCTAAATTGAAATGTTCTCTGTAGTAATAGACTAAGATTAAATTCTAGACCTATCAAAATTTTGGCGCCGTTGCCGGGGACCAATAGTGCTTTTTTAAGTTTTTTATTAGAATCTCGTCTAAAGTTTTATTTTTAGTACTCATCTNAAAGTTTTTATTTTCAGTATTCATCTCGTTTCTTTTTGCTTGTTTTTGTTTTACAGGTGTATGATCAGAAGATCTGACAAATCCTCTGAATTGCTAAGCCTCAGTAACTCAGAACTTACAAGAATAAAACGCTCAAACCGGAAGATCAAGAAAAACGAAAGCTCATCTAGTCAAATGGCTGGGAATGTTAATCTAGTCAATCCGGACGGACCCCAAGGTCAAAACGAACGACCAGTTCTTGGACTCGATCAACTCATTAACCAAGGACAAGGTGGTGGTAACGGCAATCAAGTGCCACAAGACCAACAATGAGCTAATAACAACCAAGATCCTCCAGGAAATCCAAATGCTCAGAACGTATATGCAAGGAAGTTTGTCTTGTATGGAGATCCGGAGAGAGTTAATCAGCCCAATGCTCAGAACCATCCTCTAGTTGGTTCGTACTACAATCCTCAAGCATTCTATGTTAATCGGAATCCCATCCAACCCCCTCAACCTCAGTGAAGGGAATACCAATTCCCTATTTCGCTTGTTCAAATGATTCGTAATAACCAATTCAGTGGTTTACCTCACAAGCACCCAATGGATCATATTGACGTCTTTGAGGACATATTTAACACTATCAAGCTCAATGGAGTAACCGATGATTTTAAGCACTGCAGTTTGTTCAGTCATTCCTTAGCTGACAAAGCACTTTGCTGGTTGAAGTCTCTATCTGCGTGATCTATAGTAACCTGGGATGACTGCAAAGCCAAGTTCATTAGTCAATTCTTCACTACTACTAGGAATAATTCTTTAAGGAACAAGATCTCTGCTTTTGCTCAAACTCCTGTAGCATCATTCTATGAATCTTAGGAACAATTCAAAGAGCTGCTTTGTGATTGTCCACATCATGGTTTCTCAGATGTAAATCTCCTCAATACCTTTTATAGAGGAATTGAACATAAGTATCAATTGTCCTTAGATACAGCTAGTGATAGAGATTTCATGCAGAAACCCATTCCTGACGCTTATCGATTGATAGAGAATCTATCAGCTAGTAATAACAATCATTGCCCAGAGTTTGATCGCCGAACAAAGGTTCCGGTAGCAGCTTCTAACTCAGAGATCTCAGAGCTGAAAGGAGAATTCTCAGAGATGAAAGGGCTANTTTTAAAAGGTCAATCTCAGAAACATGTTAGTGTTGTAGATGATTCCGAAGTTAATTGCTTTGCGGTTCAAGAATAGAATACTGGTGAGTTGAGAAGAAAGTGAGTTACATCAATGTTCAAGGTCAAAGGGTGTACAATCAAGGTTATAATCAAG
>OVBE01016706.1:0-10807 GCA_900406425.1 Iberis pinnata | reverse complement strand
AATGGAGGCGAATTAGGGCTTTTATAGTGTTCAGAGAAAAGCCCTAATTCGTACTAACAATAAAATGCCAATCATTGTCTTGGATCTTGGGCCTTGCTTCAGGTTGTATCTGGATTCAAGTTGGTCGGGTCGGAGCGTGTTTTCCTTTGAGTTGGTGAGTGCATGATCGATCCGGGTTAAGGATGCTTGCTTGGGATCGATCCAGCTGAGATGCGTCCAAAGTGCGTCTGAGGTTGGGATCGATCCCGACATTGAGTGCATAAGATTGATCCCGAAGGTGCTGAGTTGGGATCGATCCTGCTTCGGCGCTGAAGTTCCTGAGATCGATCTTGCATAGTGTTGGGATCGATCCTGCTTGGTTCTGAGTTAAGTCCAGTCCATTCCACACTGAGTGCTCCTCCATTCAACTTTATGTGCTGCTTTTCTGAAATTTCTCAAATCCTTCCCAAAAACTCCTGAAAGTCCTGAAAAACCTCCAAAATGCATGCATATGCAAATTCTAATGCAAAAGTCCTAAAAATCCTAAATTTAGTGAAATCAACCATAAATGTGGTGTATGCACGCTTTTAGACCTTAGAATCGATGCTAATTGATATTTAAAATCCATGAAAATTTAGAGTCATCAACTCCCCCAAACTAAATCCTTTCTTGCCCTCAAGCAAGTAATTCAGAAGCCTGAGAGTGAGGTTTGAAAGTGGGAACTCATAACCAAAACATGCTGCAAACAAAGGTAATATTAATGTCCTGGTTACTAGTTCTATAATACAATCCTACGTTTATCCTACTTAAAAACGTTAGCCATACTCATCAAAGTTCGTCACAGACCAATTCCAACTTCCACAATGCATTCAAATCCGTTTGTCCCCTTAACGTTCATTAATCAGGAACCATGGATCATGTCATATGCCTTCAATGAACTCATTTGGTCAAGGACAGGTTAAGGAGTAAAAATGACCCCTTCATGCATTGGTTAGTAATTCAGAACAAGGGTTCTCTCAAAAAGGGAATGAGCTTTAGAAGAAGGCTAAAGGTAAGAACACTTAGATGCATATAGAAATAAGACCTCATCTATCCAATTCTAATGAAACCTAAGTTCCCTAATTCTACCGAGAGATGCATCCTAGTTCTACCCTTTGCCAATGAAACTTCAAGTGATCAAACCCATTTTCATTCCCATTTTTCATTTTTTTTCTTTGTTACCCTTAGGAGCGACTTCTCTTTTTTAGATGCTGCTAGCTGCTTCAGGAACTTCATTACTTAAACACTTAATGGCTATTGACCTTCTTACTTGCACTAGCTTCTGAGTTTTACCCTTTTGCATTCATTGTCATATGTTTCTTTTTTTACTAGCCATACTTCTTTTGCACATTAACGTTCCCCCAAACTTTCTACTAGCATGTTCTCCTTCTTTTTCTTTTCATCTCCTAAGGTTCTTCCTTAACACTTCCCATTGTCACCAACTACCAATACCCTTTTTCATTCATTCCCACCAAAAACCAACAATGGAAATCGAATCCCACCTAGTCCTACCTTTGAGTTGGTGAGTGCACGATCGATCCGGGCTAAGGATGCTTGCTTGGGATCGATCCAGCTGAGATGCGTCCAAAGTGCGTCTGAGGTTGGGATCGATCCTGGCATTGAGTGCCTGAGATCGATCCCAACATAGGTGAGATCAATCTCGTATGTTCTCTTCTTAGTAAGGCTTCATCTTCGTGCACTTCCTTAGATTTGTTTGAGACTTCACCGAAAACGTTAAAAGAGAGAGAGAGGGGTATCGATCTGAAGTGGTTGCGGGATCGATCTGGTAAGTGTCGGGATCGATCCTGAAGGTGCTGAGTTGGGATCGATCCTGCCTTGGTTCCGAGGTAAGTCCAGTCCATTCCACGCTGAGTGGTGAGTGCTGCTTCATTCAACGTTAAGTGTTGCTTTTCTGAAATTTCTCAATGCCTTCCCAAAAACTCCTGAAACTCCTGAAAAACCTCCAAAATGCGTGCATATGCAAATTCTAATGCAAAAGTCCTAAAAATCCTAAACTTAGTGAAATTGACCATAAATGTGGTGTATGCACGCTTTAGACCTCATAATCGATGCTAATTGATATGCAAAATCCATGAAAATTCAGAGTCATCACATTCAAGGAATTAAAAACCTACCTCATGACACCACCAGTCCTCTCGAAACCCCAGGAGGGGGAAACACTATAACTTTACATAGCGGTGTCATTCCACGCAATCAGCTCAGTTCTTGTACGCGAGGAGCTAGGCGACCAAAAGCCAATATTCTACCTCAGCAAAATCCTAGACGATGCCGAGACTAGATACCCGATAATAGAGAAATTGGCCCTAGCTGTGCTGCATTCAGCAAGAAAATTGCGATCCTATTTCCAGTCACACTCAATCGTTGTGTATTCAAATCAACCTTTACGAACAATGCTACACAATCTGAACTAGTCGGGAAGACTCTCAAAATGGGCTTTCGAGCTTAGCGAGCATGTCATAGAATTCAAGAGCAGAACCTGCGCAAAATCTTAAGTTTTGGCGAACTTCATAATAGAACTACCACCTGAGATAAATCTAGCAGTACAACCATATGAAGCAAAATGGTCACTATACGTAGATGGGGCAAACTCAAAACACGGTTCAAGAGTAGGAGTATGTTTGGTCTCCCCAACCGGGGAGATGGTCGAGCAATCATTTTGATTGGCTTTCGCGGCATCAAAGACTGAAGCTGAATACAAAGCGATAATTGTCGGGCTGCGACTGGTAGCGGCAATCGACGCTAGGATAGTAACAGCCTACTGCGACTACCAACTAGTAGCAAATCAATTCAGCGGGGAATACAAGACGAGAGACGACAGAATGGAAGCATACCTAGGCGTGGGGAAATACCTTTGCAATGAATTTGTAGACTTCGACATAATCAAGATTCCTAGAGGCAAAAACATACCTGCTGACGCTCTGGCCGCATTGGCCTCAACTACGAATCCGCAGACGACCAGGGTCATACCGGTTGAAACAATCGACATGCCCATCATCTCTATCGCAAAAGTTACCTGTGTCATCGAAGATTCAATCAAGGAATAAAACGCCAACCCAGATCCCGAGGACGTCGAAGAGGACGCGATTCCAATGGAAACGGACGAGTTCAAAGTGGAAATAGATTGGCGAATCGAGATACTAGCTTACATAACATATAGGATCCTGCCACCAAAGAAATGGGACGCCAGAAAACTTAAAGCCAAAAGTGCTAGGTACACTCAGTTAGACGGCAACTTCTACAAATGAAGCGTACGCGGCCAGCTACTAAAGTGCATATCCTGCTACGAGAAAAAGAAGATAATAAGGGAGGTGCATGCGGAAATCATTTAGGCAGTAGGGCACTGGCATTCAAAATAAAGCGATTTGGATACTACTGGCCAACCATGATCCCGAACTGCGAACAATACGCCTTAAAATGCGAGAAATTCCAGAAGCACGCGCCATTGATATATAGACCAACTGAGGAAATTCAATCCATCACAGCACCTTACCCATTCATGAGTCCATGGACATAATTGGTCCAATGCACCAATCAAAACAGAAACGTTTCCTCCTCGTCCTACAGACTATTTCTCCAAGTGGATAGAAGTCGAATCATTCGCCAAAGTTAAATCCGAGAACATGGAATCCTTCATCTTGAAGAACATAATTTTCCGCCATGGGATCCCCTACGAAATCCACACCGACAACGGTCCCCAGTTCGCCTTAGATCGATTCAAAGACTTTTGCGAACGAATGTGCATAAATTTAACATTCTCAACACTATACTACCCACAGGCCAACGGCCAGGCCGAAGCCGCTAACAAGACAATCTTAGATGAATTAAAGAAGAGGCTGGACGCCAAAAGGGTAGATGGGCAGACGAATTGGAGGGGGTACTCTGGTCTTACCGAACGACACCCAGAAGAGGAACAAACAACTTACCATTCGCTTTAGTGTACGGAACCGAGGCAGTAATACCAGCTGACACCGAAGTTCCCAGCTTTAGATTCAAGTTGGCACCCTAAAACACGGATCAAAATGATTAGATGTTCATCAACATAGCAGATACTATTGATGAAAGGAGAGACCAAGCAACGATATGTTTGCAAAACTACCATAATGTCGCAATACGATTCTATAACAAGAAGATCAGGAAGAGACGATTCACCGAAGGAGAGCTCGTACTCTGGGAAGTTTTCCCCGCAAGGGCCAAAAAAATGCAGGAAAGCTGGGTATCAAATGGGAAGGACCATACAAAATATCCAAGGTCATCAAACCATGAGTATATGAACTAGAGGACACAGAAAGAAATGAAGAGCGACATCCTTGGAACGCTCAACACTTGAAGAAATATTTTTGTTGACGACTAGCAAATTATTTCCCCTTTTATTTTCACGCATATTTGTACTTTTCAAATCAGTGAACAACGACATCGGCTTGATCCCCACCTCCAGGGTACGTAGGCAATTCCTCCAAAGGAATTCAGCTTTTGTAATTTATTATTTCAAGTTCGCATCGCCCTTTCCTTCATCATGAATTTTTCTCAAAAAATGGGTGAGATGTATTCGTCCTTCACACTCCGACCCAGCCCGCCCTTCCCTTTTTCATGAATTATTCTCAAAAAATAGGGGAGATGTATTCGTCCTTCACACTCTGACCCAACCCGTCCTATCTTTCTTCATGAATTTTTTGCAAAAAATGGGGGAGATATATTCGTCCTTCACACTCCGACCCAACCAGCCCTATCCTTCTTCATGAACTTTTCTCAAAAAATGGGGGAGATGTATTCTTCCTCCACACTCCAACCCAAACCGCCCTATCCTTCTTCATGAATTTTTCTCGAAAAATGGGGGACATGTATTCGTTCTTCATACTTCGACCCAGCCCGCCCTCTCCTTCTTCATGAATTTTTCTCAAAAACGGGGGAAACGTATTCATCCTCTTCATCACAGAAAAAGCCTGCCTCAATCGGGGGCTCTTGCTAAATCAGTGGACCACCTCTAGGACGTACAAAACGCCATGCCTCACACAATCACATGGATTATCCACCTGCAACCCATTCCAGCTATTCCTCACCCACCACTCCAGTACTAGTTGTTTTCACCTATCCTATTTACCAATACTCTGACGAAATCGAGGGGAGAATACTATACCACACCTGCAAAAGACCACCGAAGCCCTCAACTTCCGTTTCTTCGGTAAGATTATCTAAACTTTTAAACACCTTCTTCATCATAACACAACACTCAAAACAAAATCAATCGAACATATCACATTGTATGACCTGGCCAGTCATACAATACATTGCACACCCCCCAGCGGGTACCAGCCTGAGCAACCCTCAGCATGTTATAAGTGCTAAAGCCAAGCCTAATCTCACAATAATGTATTAAGGCATATGAAAAACGCTGTCAAACAGCTGAAACACTTATACTACGTTTCAACATTAGATATAAACTGAACTCCAACATAAATTAAAAAAACTTAAAGGTTCTGGGTTAAAGCCCCCCCCGGGCACCAAATTCAAAGTTCATAAAACATTCAGAATAGTTTAAAAAACTAAAGGTGAATAGGATAAGATGGAGGAGTTTCTAGGTATGTGGGTCTTGGCCGGCTGCATCGTCTTCATCCCCGCTGGGGGCTTCCTTCCTCGGAATAGCTGCAGCTTCCCTGATGCGCACTGCGACTTCGACCGCCTTTTCAAGTGCTCCACCCGCACCGGCATCGAGCCCCTCGACCTCTTCTTTTTCAGCATCCTCCTCAATCATAACCTCATCCTTGTCCCCTCCAACGACGGCCTTTTCAACAGGGTTCAGAGACAGGAGATTCATACCATAGGGATTGATGTCTTCAGTCGGGTTGGGTTTAGAGGGCTCGTTCGGGTTGGACTCAGTGGGCGTCGCCATCAAGTCCTTCTCCATGTTCAGCTCCTTGAAATCTAGCATAGCCAGCTCTTCGTTAAACCCAGGTTGTTTTCCAAATCCTTCTGCTCCGCCTCCAGTTTGGTCTCCCCCTCTCTCAAAAGCCTGATCAGCTTGTGATTACACTTAATCTCTTCCACCTGCATTAACTTCTCCTGATACACCCTTTCATTTGCAACCTTCCCCTTCACCCGATCCATCTTCCTGGTGAAGTGTGCTGTCATCTTGGTTTCTTTCTCTTTAAGCTTTTGCTCCATCTGATCGTCCATATCCTTCATGAGGTTCGCCAGTTCCTTAGCCATGGAAGCCACCTCTTTCTTCAAATCCTTCTTGGCCTTGTCGTGACGAGCTACCTCCACACTCAACCTCTCTACATCCTTCTTCCTCAGATCTTCCAGTTCGACTACCTCAGCCCTCAACCTACCGTTCTCATCCATGAGCATCTCCACCCGCCTCACTACAGTTTTAAATTCGGCAATAGCTTTATCAGCTCTCGCCAGAGTTCTTCTTCACCCTCCTCAGCTCGTCTTTTAAAACCCAACCCAGTCGGTTAGCCAAAGCCGCGGTCTAGGAAAAAAAATTGCACATCAATCAAAACAGGAGTCAATTTCCAAATTCCGAAAAAAAATTCTTTGAAATAAAGAACACCACTACCATGCCTCAGCATGGGAGCGAGTCCAGTCAGCATATTCCTTCTGAACGGAAAGCAACCCGTGATCATAAACTTTAGGACCACCTAGGCGAAGCTTAGACATCAGCTCTGCGCAGAGGTCCCCTTCTTCCACCATGGGAGACTGATTAGGCCAGATAAAGCTGAACGTGAATCTGCCGTGATCATGAACACCTACTAGGGATGTCTTCTGAGGGGGCATCAAGGTGGCGAGTGCTGTGCTGGATCGGAGGGAGACAAGATGATTTCTTGCTAGAATCTGTAGCTTTCTCCCGATGTTGATCACTGCAGGATGAGTCAGAGACCTCAATAGGGTCTACCTCCATGGGAGCCTTGTCCTTGGGAGTCTTGGCCTCTTGAGCAGCACTGAATTTAGCCGAGCTGGGAGCCCCTTGGGGACTTTTTAATTTGCGAGCTTCGCGATACAGGATGGGATTCTTCATAGAGACAGATAGACACTGAGACAGGGCACCTGCGGCAAACCACACATCAAACATCATGCGACCCTAATGGACCAAAATAAAACCTAAGCAAAACATTTACTTGAGGACGATTCGAATAGCAGTTCCAACGGCAGCCAGTTGCTGGATACTCTTTCCCCGTCGAAGGTATTCCAATTGTTCAGCTGGTTGCTCCCGAGAAGTTTCCAATTCTTCAGATACTCGGCGGAAGGATCCTCAACCTGAGTCAGATGCGGGACTGACAAATACCAAAATAAGAAAGAAAAAGAAACCCAATCAGCCAAAAAGCCCAAAAATCAACCGAGAAAAAAGGGCAAATATAACCAGAAAGAGTCAATCTAACAAACAAGCAAGAAGGCGTACAATTCAATTTTTGTGAAAGAAAAGAAGGGATTCACACCAATCTCCTTAGTCCACCGAGACTGTATATTGCCGGGACTCGTAGTCCCAAAAGAGAGATGATTAATTTCAAGAAAAAAATAAAACTTTTCCCAATCGGTTTCGTCTTTGGGGGCTTGGCCAGTTGTGAACCCTTGGTTTGGTTTATTGGCTAGACACCAGAGACCACCCTTCGTGCCCCTTTTAGCGTACGTAGCAACCTCAAGCATATCACAACTTAGTTCGAAGCCATTTTCCCTCGCCTGGACCATCAAGAATATCGCATGCCGAACCCCTTTGGGCATCAGTTGGCTCAGAGCCATCCCTCAACGACGCAGATACCGAACCAACAGCTAGGGAACTGGAAAACGCAACCCACATGTTTTGAAAAAGATTTCATAGACCGTGACGAATCCCAGTGGGGGATTGTCTGGAAACTGGCCCGGTTCGAGGATTAAGAACTTGAAACCAGATGGGAGATCAAACTGCTCCCAAAGTGTTCTCACGAACATAGGAGATGAGCAAGAGGAAGAAAAATCCATAATTTGCGGAGCCGCAACCACCTTGGATTTCACGCTCGGAACGATGGGAGTTCCGACACTCGCACTTGCCGCATGATGCGTTGACGAGCTTATGCTGCGTGAGCGAAGCGCCAATTATATCGACATGGCGAAAGAACCAAGGGGGGAGAGAAAATTGGAAGAAGGAAATTTGAAAGGGGATGAAAATCCAAGGAGATTCGGAGACAAATTGAAGGAGAAGAGAATGGATTGAAAGGGGGGGGGAATAACAAACCCTAGCAGAAATTAAAGAAAGATAAGAAATTGAGTAACTAGACCTTAAGCTGCGTAAAGAGAGAGAAGGAGTGGATGGTTGAATGCGTAGTGAAGAGGCGGTTCCAAGCGCTTGAGGAGAGAGAGGAGAGTAGCAGTAACTGCCTCGAAGTGTGCAAACCACCTTTTGTACGTGTAATCATGACACTTTTGAAATTCGAAATCTAGGGACACACCACGTGTTAAGATAAAATCAATCGCGAGACTATTGAGATTTCTTCAACCGAAATTATAACAAATCGGCCCAACTAATGCTAAATCTTTGGGGAATAATGGGATTATCCGGTTCATCACAAAGGATTCAAATGCATATGTGATTATCATATGTAAACGCGTGCATATTTAAATAAGAATTGCAAATGGAGATCACTGCAAAACATACAATTTTGAGTTGAATTTCCATCAATTTTTGAAGGTCACCCAACTAGCTAAGCTCGTAGGGAGACCTGGGGGCTAATCTGTTGGTGTCAAAACCCCCTCAACAGGTTTCTACTTCAACTAGTATCACTTCTTGGACAACGACTCACCGTGTACCAGGGTGCAAGAGAATTTACCTAGCAGATCTCAACCTAGGCGTGGAAAATGAGTGATCGGATGCTCAATTCGTAGACGGCCTGGGCCAAAGGTGAGTGAGAGTCGAGAAAACGAAGACGAAGTCATGACAGTTCCGAGATAGGGGGAAGACACCAAGATCGCAGTCCCAACAACCCGAGAAGATCATAACAACTCGAGCAAGACGAAGGGGGATATAAAGCAAGAAGAGAGAGAGAGAGAGAGAGAGAGAGAGAGAGAGAGAGAGAGAGAGAGAGAGAGAGAGAGATCCAAGGGATTTGGATGATGATATAATTATTCTAACTAAGATTGAGATTTGACTATTTTTCTTCTGTATAAAAATCGTTGAAATCAATAAATCCTTCTTTCGATCTGAGTTTGTGTTGCGATTTGTTTCTAATTTTGACAAGAACAACGAAATTCCTCATTGAGATAACTAGATAAAAATTCATTGTGGGTTTTAGCATCCACAAGGAATTCAAAGGAGGAAAGGTTCTAATGGAAAATGATACAGTTAGTGAGATTCAAGGGATAGGAAAAATCAGAACTGATAATTTTGATGGATCGTGTGTAATTCTAACAGGAGTCAGGTATATGCCAAGAATTGGAAGAAATCTAATTTCCTATGGATGTCTTGAGAAATCAGGTTGCAAATATGAAGGGGAAGACCCTAAAATTCAGTTTTATAGAAAGTCAAATGGTAAGAAAGTGCTTGCTCGAGTATACAAGAACGGATTGTATTATTTGGAAGGTACAATTACTGTGGAAAAATCTAATTCAGTTCAAAGTACAGTAGACAGTACAAGTAAGTGGCATTCTAGACTTGGTCATATGAGCCAGAAGCATATGCAAGCTTTGGTTAAGGAATCATATCTTCAAACAAAAGATATTAAAACTTTGGGGTTTTGTGAAACATGTGTTTTTGGAAAGGCTCATAAGCAAAGTTTTACAAAAGGCAAACATAGCTCTACAAAAATCCTTGAGTATGTACATTCAGATTTGTGGGGCTCTCCAAGTGTTACACCAAGTCTTGCTGGAAACCAATATTTCATAACCTTCATAGATGATTACAATAGAAAAGTGTGAATTTACTTCCTAAAGACTAAAGATGAAGCTAACATGAAATTCACATAATGGAGTTTCAGAACGTATGAACAGAACAGTGATGAATAAAGTTAGATGCATGTTATCAGAAAGTGGCATGGAAGAGGAGTTTTTGGCAGAAGCTGCCTCAACAGCCGTGTACCTTATCAATAGGTCACCTAGTTCTGCTATTGAGTTCAAGGTTCCAAAAGAATTGTGGTCAGTAAATAAGTCTCATATTAATCACTTAAGGAGGTTTGGTGATATGATCCTGGATCTAACTCTGGACAAAGACTTGATGATCTACTATGTTGCAACAATGATGCAAGGGATGGATTGATCTTGGACAGAAACTTGAAGCTTCAGTTTCGGATAACTTAAGGCACAAGGGTGATCCGATGGTGATTGAATGATGCAAGGTAAATTCGATGTCCTTGACTTGATGCACAGATGGATGTATGTTGTAAAAGGGCTGAGACTTCAAAGCTTGTACTAGGAAGATGGTGGTTGATGTGGTGATCAGATGGTTGGATGAATTAGAGATGATATTCGAACAGATTGTTGTAGAGAACAATCTGATTTTTGGTTGATAAACTTTCGAACAAGGGGAATGAAAAGAGATAGATGAATTTGATAGTCTTATGAACTAGACAATCAAACAATTGCAGGCTTTCTGGATCTCTTACAGATGTAGATTTCCGGGATTCTAAATCCAATGATCAAGAGAAATTCAACTATTGTTCTTAAACAATCCTTAAAAGTTTTCAACATAAATCTTGCTACGGAAAAAGAGAAGGTTTCAAAATCTTTAAATAGGCACATGAGCATAGGGGTTTTCTAACATATCCCATTCCTTAAAGGAAACTAAAAATAAATAAACTAAAAAGAA
>OVBE01016705.1:0-10808 GCA_900406425.1 Iberis pinnata | reverse complement strand
CAGAGATCTAAAGTCACATAGGGTTTGCTTTGGAAGATCCATTCCCTAATTCAGAAAACCAAAAGCATGAATTCATCAGGTACGCTTCCGCTTCTGTCTTTAATCATCAAAAACTGATATGGATTAAGGTTATGGATTATAAAAATCCCAACAGTTGAGACAAACCTTTCCTCAGATTCTTGTTACCGATGGACTCATAACACAGCTTAGCTCGAAGGAAGGAAGATTCTCCCAAGATTTTGACTGACATGGACAAAGCCAACAATGTGACTCCAAAAGTCTCAGCAACTCCAGAGTCTCCTCCGGAACTGTTAACAGTGGTGGTATTCAACTCAACCCGAGTATCTGAGTGCAAGCTCTTGACCACATCCCTGAACTTGCCCTGAATCCTCGGAATTTTTGAAATCTCTGGGATAACAAATGTCCCCACAGCTTCAGAACCTTTAAGCAAACCATCGAGAACACGAGCAACAGAAATATCATCTTTATAACCCAAACCATCTCCTGAAATCAACGACTGAAACAAAGTGACATCGCTCTTGGTAGCTTCACAACTCAAAGCAACAACATAATCTACAATCTGAGAAAGAGCAGTTTCCTTGTGATCTATAACTGAAGATAAACCAATCAACCAAGCACACGACTTCTCCAACACAACACTTTCCCATTCGTTCACATCAACAACAATCTCACCAAAATCGAAAGTCTCATCAGCCTTTGAATCATCTAAAACTTTCAGTATCTTAACAGGAAGAACAGAACTTGATGATGATGATGATAAGAGAAGCTTGTTTAAGAGAACAACCAAGGAAGCTCTGACTTCTTCTTTCATTAGGTCTTTAGGGATACGAAAGGAGCTTTTTTTGCTGCTCGATTGAGAGGTTTCAGTAGAGAGTCCCTCGATTGCCGAAGATTTGATCCTTACGTTAGCGACGCAAGAAGCGATTTTGTGAACAAAGGAAGAAGACAAGGAAGATCCTTTCCCTCCGAGAGTGATCGTCGCCATTGCTAAGAGTGAAATCACGAAACCCACAAGTTTTTGTGGATCTTGTTTCTTAAACCCTAATTGTGCTTCGGCGTGTATATATATACTAGTTAAGAACCCGCGAATAAATTCAATCATCCGAAAAATATATAAAATCATATTAACAACACTTTTTATTCTATATTCGTCATCTAAGTATATAAGAAAACTGAAAACCTACTTTCTTAAACAATTTACCATATCGTAAAAGCAAAATTTGTTGGAACTTCAAATTTTTGACAGTATTTAATACCAATGTTCCGGCGAGATTTCCTTGTAACGAGCACTATAATATGGAATATTCACTTGTCAAATTTGAGTGTAAATTGAATGAGAAATGAAGGTGCAAAGAGAGCATCTCAACCATGCAAAAGGTTGACTTAAGTTGACCAAGTGTCACTAGTGGAAAATATCCCACATTGCTAGTGGAGAAAAATTTTCACTAGTATATATAGTGCACTAGACATTTCAAATGAGTTGGATACACTATGGTGTATTGGAGAGATATATTATTTTGGAAATGTCCCGGTCCTAGTCCATCAAGATATATTATTTTGGAGAAAATTTCTATGGATTATTCTATGAATTTTCTGGCCCAAAAATAATTTGATATCGGTTCGAGTTATTAAACCGAACCAACCCGAAATTAATTTCGGACGAAAATATCTTCGCCAACTCAAGTTTGATCGAGTCTCCGAAAATCTCAACTGCCCGAGATTCTCGCCTAAATTTTAGGACCCGATCTCGCGATCTTCACCTTCTTGCGCAAGTCAGCTTCAGTTATTTAAGAAACCGAACTGATCATTCATGTAGATTATTCTAAAAACACTATCACTCGCACAATATATTGTTCTCTTCAATCCTCTACAAACGTAAGTCTGATAACGAGAGTATAAACGTAGATACATTAAGTTCGTAGATTCTTATACCGAAGTGTGCGGTATAAGTCTCATGTGATTCTATCCTGGGATTCATAATCGCGTCCAACCGTCACACTATACGGACGATTTTATTGAATTAAGGAAAGAGTTTTCAAAACTCGGCTTCACGTTCTTCGCGGTATTTCTATTCGTTTTTTTCTTCTTCAAATCGTTTACAATAAATCGTTTATAAAATCGCATTTTCAACTCCGGTTTTTTGCGGTTCTACAAAATTATCTTATTATTTATCTAAAATTCTCGATTAAATATAATATAATATTAATTCTAAAAAAATTACATATTCACTTATACATGAAATTTAATGTTGTATTAAAATCTCGCGTATCAATTTTGTAACCTCCACCATAATAGTTTGTGGGTAGTGGAGAAATATGTAGTTATAAAAGCCACAATGAATCTTGTGTACAAAATCAAGCAAAAAATTAATGTTCACTCTAACATCTTCTTTTTCCAAACAAACAATAAAAACTAAAAATATGGATGATTATTTTCATCTTCTTTCATTTTTTTCTATTTTTTTGTTTATGTTCTAGATTGTACAACACAAAGTATTTATGATTTTTGGTGCGTCAAAAAAGTGTCACACTAGAAGGCGTTTCTAAAACTAAGAAAAAGGGTTTCGCCTTCGAAAATACATGTTACTTTATAATTCTTGTATTGGTATCATGCTAACATATAATTTAATTATTTTGTTTTACAAATATCAATAAGTTCATGTTGTAAATTGTGTTACTACAACACTTTTCTCTTTAAGTTTTTAAAAGAGTGTTTATAAATTGATAATCTTCTCTTTTGAAGTCATTCTATTGTGTCTTGGATGTTTGTTTCAAACTCGAGATGTTAATTTAATGAGCTTTTATCCTATGAAAATTTTGTTGTTCAAATGTCGAAAAGCTAATATGTTTTTCTAATCTTATTAAGTATTTATAACAAAAAAAAACAATATATAAAATGTTTAATATATAAATACATTTGCTCCCGCAATGTTAAATATATAAGGGAGAATTTGGTGAATAATATAAATATGAGAGGAATAATTTTTTCCATTTTTTCCCTTAGATCAATTTAATTCGGTAATAGTCATCTATTTGCATTAAATATATATTACATGTACACTAATTGATGTAGAAGATTAATAATCATCTATTTACTTTAAACCTTAAAACAAAAACCTTATACTTTATACACTAAACCCTAAACACTAAATCCTAATCAATAAACTCTAAATTCTAAACTTTATATCCTAAACGCATCCATTTACCTCTCCTAATTTTACATATTAATTTGTTTAATTTCTAATTAGATTATTATTGAAATATTAAATGACATGATTTGATTGGTTAAATTAAAAGAGGTTAATCTGAACCCAAGAATTTTTCGCATTCATTATAGATAACTATGTTTAGGAAAATAGATAACTATGGTAGGAAGAAGAATATTCATGATGAGTATGTTTTTGGTCCAAATATTGGGATAGGGAAATTTGGGTCAGTCCAGATCTGTAGGTCGAAGAATAATGGGATCGATTTTGCTTGTAAGTTGAGATAATGCAACATTTATCTCGTCATCCTCGGATTGTAACATTGCATGATGTATATGAAGAGTCAGATTGTTTCCATCTCGTGTTCAGGAGGACGTTTGATTGATCAGATGGTCAAGGTAGGCAGGTATTCTGAGCAGCGAGCAGCTAACATATTCAAAGGTCTCATGCTAGTCATCAATTATTGTCATGAGATTGGAGTTGTGCATAGAGATATAAAACCAGAGAATATTTTCTTAACAACTTCTGGAAAGATACAACTCGCTGATTTTGATCTCGCCATGATAATTTCTATTCGCTGATTTTGGCCTCGCCATGAGAATTTCTATTCATTGACCTTTTATTTTAAATCCTAATTTATTAACTTTTTTTCTTATTCGTTACCTTTTTCTTCTCTATTCCTTGTTGTGCTTCTTCCTTCAGATTCATAGTTTACATGCAGATTATCACGAAATGGTTTGTTAACGTTTGTTTGATTGAAAAATGATTCTGCTACGTTTGATATTAATTGCTCTATATCTCTGATCCATCCAGGATATTAAATGAAGAGAATATGATATTGCTAGATGTAAGTCAACAGGGGAGTTTATGACATACTACTACTTTTCTAAACGTTGTTTTGTTTTTGAATGTTGTGCTCGTCTGTTGTTAATGAAACATAATAAATTGTGTTTGTGTCACAGCTGATGTTCAGATCGATGATAAAAACTGGCCACCCTTTCTCCCATTTATACTCCATGACATTGCTAACGATAAAACGAGCATTGAGATTTGGGTTTTTTAATATGGATGTTTTCGTATTAGATTCTTTTGTCTTTTTGTTTGTTTCTCAACAAGTTGTCTCTAAGAATCACCTACAACAATTACTCTAAGAATCACCTGCAACAATCGATCGACAATAACCCTAATAGAATAGAATATATGTGTACATTTAAATTATTAAAGTAACATTTATTTTATTTAAATAAATAAAAGAATATATTAATATTTGCTAATGAAATTAAAAACTAGATTCCTAATTCATTTAAAAAAACAAAATTTTGAGAAGATTTTGGTAAATTTTTTTTAATAGAATATATGTGTACATTTAAATTATTAAAGTAATATTTATTTTATTTAAATAAATAAATAAATAAATAAATATATTAATATTTTCTAATGACATATTACGTAAATTATTACAAACCACACATATTTTAAGATGAAGATAATTTCTTATGTATATAGACAAATAAAATTTTTATTGTTACAACCATATTGTAACAATATTAATTCTTAAGATGTTTATATTACTTTTTAAAAATATAGTGTTTTTGATTTTTATTTTTATTTTTGTAATGAGTGTTTGGATACATAAATAGTATGAATGACAATTATAATTAGTTATCAAATTAAAGATTTTTTATATAATTATCTTCCCTTTTAATATATAGAAGATAAAGTAACTTTTTCTTAGTAAAAACTTGTGTATTTTGTAGTAAAGATTTTTTTTATATTTTGTAGAAATTTGAGTGTATTATAGTAATCTATCAAATAAGATAACAGTAGTGACACAACCACTATATCATTTTATATTTGTAAATAATTTATTTGCTAAATTATTAATATATATATATATATATATATATATTCCAATAAACCTACCCTTTAATTTTTTTATGGGTAAGTCCTACCGGCGGATGTATGTTGAAAGAAGTGGGGTCAACTGATCCCACTTAATTTTTTTTATAATGTTTTTAATCATTATATTGACTATTCTTAAATTTAGCTTGATATATATGTTATTAATATGATTGTAATATTAATTCTACATAAGAATTTTAGATAGACCCAAGAATTAATAGTTTTTTTTCAAAAATAGCATTTTTTAATTTGCGTTCTAAAAATACTATATTCTCAGTTCTTCAAAAAAACACCAAAAAAATATTTTTGTCCCAAAATTATCATAGCTCTAAAACTTCAAATTCAAACAATAAACTCTCAAAACTAAATCATATCTAATTAGTGAATTCAAACCCAAAAATTTAATTGTAATCCATTGAAACTCAATTTTTATGTTTGTGATGCTTTTAAAAAAAATATGTTTGTAATATCTTAAAATAATTGAGAGTGTTTAGTATTCTAGAACATAAATTCTGTTGAAAAATTTTATGGAATTATCAAATTAATATATATTATTCTATATGTAGAGATAAACAAATATTTCATGAAATAAAATATTCATACCGTTTTTATTTATTATTATTTTAAAAGATTAGATGATGGAAGTAAAATATTCAACTATATATATATATATTTATTATGCATTAATTTGTTAAAGATGGAGATTGTATTGTCACATTCAACTATAGATAACAACAAACCGGTATAGTAATATTAAAAGAAAAAATTGCATAGTAAGTCGTTATATCGATCATTCGTCTTGTAACAATGCAGCAAGGTCAAAGCTTCTCTCTGACCCGTTTCCCAATGAGCTCGAATCAATGGTTTCCCTTTGGCCGGCATCTCTCCCCGGCCGTCGCTGGCTCCATCCAGCCGGATCCTGACCCTCCTGATTCTTCTCTTCTCTCAGAGGCTGAGTTTTCTAGTCTTGGTTCTCCTCCACTAGTTCAGGGTTCTCGGTCCTCACCACAAACTGTTTCTGCCCCGAAACCTGTGGTTAAAGACCTAGACTCTGAAGCCCTTCTCTCTACTGTTGAAAGCCCTGTTGTTGAAAAAGTTGTTGATACTATTACTTCGGATGCAGATCTATTTTCTGAAGTAACCCTAATGGGCTCAAATACTGTCCCTGGATCCTCAGCTGCTTCTGGACAACGTCTTCCTCCCACCACTACCTCTAAGGCTGCTGCTCCTAACTACACTACCACTACATCCAAGGCCGCTGCTCCTAACCTGGAAGAAAAGCTACGGAAAACTGTTAATCACACATTAAAGAGACAATCACCAGCTTCTACCTCTAATGGTCCTATTCACCGTGTAGAAATTCCTGATGAGGTCTTTCAGAGGGGAGCAGCCCTTCATAAGGATTTTATCATTTGTTTCTTTTGTGGAAGAGCTCCACCATTTAGGAAAATACAGAATGTGTTTAACCACATTTGGGGAAAAGGCAAAACCATTGAGATTCATCCTAACTATCTCAATAATTTGATGTTAGTTAGGATTCCCAATGACTACATAAGATGTAAGGTTCTTGAAAAGCGAATTTGGTATGTGGGAGACTCTATGTTACATGCCTATCAATGGCCCCAAGGGAAGTCAAACGTCTCTCCTGATCTTGTTTCTCTTCCCCTCTGGGCCCATCTCAAAGGTGTTCCTTTGGATCTGTGTTCGCTTGAAGGGCTAGGTTGGGTTTATGGTCCTCTTGGTGACCCTTTGGAAACTGATGTTTTTACTATTAATTTAGTTGATCTCCAAATTTCTCATGTAAAAGTTGAGGTTAACTTAAAGAAGCCTCTACCTAAGGTCATCGAAGTTGCAAGGCAAGACGGGCGAGTGGTAAATGTTGAGGTCAGCTTTCCTTGGACCCCTCCTACTTGTTCACACTGTAACCATTTGGGTCATACTGTCAAGAACTGCTTAGATCTTCCTCTAAAAAAGGAGCAAACCAAGGCTTCAATCGATCCACATGTTACGGAGAGTGCTGGTCAAGAGTCACCTCTTATCAAACTTGACTCAAATTCTGTTGATCCAGAAATTATACAAGATCATAAAGACCAGGTCATTATCGCTGATCGTGTACCTGTTTCGCCTTTGATTAATTCCACGGTAGTGTCTGATATGGAAGACTCTCCTCCCCCGCCTGTTGGTCTGGATGGTTCTCATGTGGTTACTCCTCTTTTGGATGATTCTCTTATGGTTGATGCAAATGATGATCCCTCTTCACCTCAGTTTCAGGTTGTAGTTAACCCGGGTGAGGGAGTTTCTGTAGTTGGTCTTCCAGCCTCGGTTAGAGAAGATGGGACCCCCTATCCCCACAGTCCTATCTTCAAGTTTGATCCTGAAAAACCAATTAAGAAGTATAAGCCACACCAGTCAGATACTTCTAATATTGTTAGTTTAGACTCTATGGTTCCAGGCCCTCCCATTGTGGGAGATCCTGCAGTTTAAATGAGTTATAAATCATTTTTTTTGGAATGTCCGGGGACTTAATAGATCGGACAAGCATCAGCCTTTAATAAATTGGATATTAGATCAGCAACCTATTTTTGGTGCTCTTTTGGAAACTCATATAAAAGAAGACAATATCAACTTTCTAATGAATAAAATGGTGGAGCTATGTTTCAAATCATACCATGGATGAGGATGGCAGGATAATCATAATATGGAAATCTCCTGCTGCTCTTACGGTTATCCACCATACACGCCAATCTATTACCTGCCAAATTAAGCTACCTGGAGTCAATTTGTTTTACTTCACAGCCATCTACGCTTCTAATATTAGTGAGGAAAGATCAACACTTTGGGTGGATTTGTTGGATATACGTCAAAGATTGATCTCTGATTCTTATGCGTGGATGGTAGGCGGTGATTTTAACCAAACTATTCATTTTGAGGAGCACTCCTCTCCTGGAGTCAATCATATCAACCAACAAATGAGTGATTTTCGCAATACTCTTATTCAGCTGGGTATCTCAGATTTAAGATTTCAAGGTTCAAAATTTACCTGGACTAATAAAAACCCAATCTCCCCGACTGCTGTTAAGCTGGACAGGTTATTGGTCAACTCTGAGTGGTTTTCTTCGTTTCCTAGTAGCTTCTCTACTTTCTTTCCTCCCAACTTTTCGGACCATTGTCCCTGCATTACAAATTTGGCCTTATCAGCTCCTAAGTGTGGTACTAAGCCCTTCAAGTTCTTTAACTACTTGACCAGACATCCTCAGTTTTGCTCGGTTGTGGAAGAAGCTTGGTTGCGCTCTGGCCCCCCTGCCTCCAACCTTTATACCCTATGTAGGAAGCAGAAGCTTATCAAAGGTGATCTAAGAACTCTCAACAAGGCTAATTTTTCTCAAATACAAGTAAGGGTGAATGACATACATTCTGAGCTTCTTCAAGTTCAAAATCTGGCCATGAACAACCCCTCTCAGCATCTGTTTCAAAAGGAAAAGGATCTTCATTCTCATTGGTCGCACCTGAAATTAATTGAAGAAAGTTTCTTTAAACAGAAATCTAGAGTTAACTGGCTAAAGGAGGGAGATCATAACGCATCATATTTTCACAGAATATGTCAAACAAGAAATAGTTGTAATTCAATCAGAGCTTTTTCTTTACCCGAGGGTGGAGTTTTATCCAATCCGTTACGCATGAGTAACTACGCCGTAAGCTATTTCGCGACAGTCTTAGCACCTCCACAACTTCCTTTGTGTGTCTTTGATCCAGAATGGCTACATGAATTAATTCCTTTCCGTTGTAATCACCTACATAGTAATGTTATGTCAGCTTTCCCTTCCTCAGAGGAAATAACTAGAGCTATGTTTTCACTGAATGCTTCCAAAAGCCCGGGCCCGGATGGACTGACATCAGGTTTTTATAAGGCAGTTTGGCCTATCAATGGAGAGGAGGTAATTAATGCAATTAAGGGTTTTTTTCTCTATCCGAATCTGCCAGGGGCCGCTAATTCTACCATTCTCACTCTTGCCCCTAAATTCTCGGGTGCCTCCCTAATTACAGATTATAGACCTATCTCTTGCCTTAATACAATATACAAGGTGATCTCCAAAATATTGGTGGGTAAGTTAAAACCGATATTGCCCAGTTTAATATTACCTAACCAAACAGCCTTTATCAAAGGAAGGTTGCTGCTAGAAAATACTTTATTAGCTGCAGAGGTTGTTCATGGGTATCACAAGACGAATGCTAAGAAGATGCTTACTCTTAAATTGGATATTGCAAAGGCTTTTGATAGTGTACGATGGGAGTTCTTGCTAAGTTGTCTTCACTCAATAGATATCCCCCAAGTTTATCTCAAGTGGATAGAGGCGTGTGTGTGTAACCCTAATTTCACTATTGGCTATAATGGAATGACTCACGGATTTTTTAAAGGGATAAGAGGTCTAAGGCAAGGCGACCCCCTCTCGCCTTATCTTTTTGTTATAGTGATGAATTGTCTTTCCCTAATGATTGACAATGCTGCTGAAACTGGAAAATTTAACTACCACCCCAAATGTAAGAAGCTTAAGTTAACGCACCTCTGCTTTGCCGATGATATTCTAATATTTGCTGAGGGTTCTTTACAATCGGTTCAATGCCTCCTACAAATCTTGCACCAATTTAATCAAGCTTCTGGACTTTCTATCAGCCCATCAAAATCTACCCTCTTTGCTTCTGGTATGTCCCCTGCAGAATTGGATCTCATCAGTTTCACAACTGGCTTGTCATTTGGAGCGTTACCAATACGTTACCTGGGGGTGCCTTTGTGCACTAAAAAACTCTCATCCCTTCAGTGTGAGCCCCTGCTGCATCAAGTTAGCTCACGGCTATCATCTTGGGCTTCTAAGAGCTTGTCGTTTTGCCGGAAGACTGCTTTTGATAAACACTGTTATAGCGGGAATAACAAATTTTTGGTGCTCATCATTTATCCTGCCAAAGTATTGTACAAAAAAGATAAACTCAATGTGTGGATCTTTTCTATGGACAGGTTCTCTCCAGAGTCATCATAGCGCTAGAGTTTCATGGCAAGTAGTCTGTGCACCAAAGAATGAAGGGGGATTGGGTATTCGTGACCTGGTTATTTGGAANATGTTTTCTTAAGTTGGTTTGGCTTCTCTTCTTCCAGTCGGGATCTATTTGGGTTGCCTGGTATCGTGCAGAGGTTTTAAAGGACCGCCTCAGCAACTTCTGGAAATTCAAACAGAAGTCCGGTTATTCTTGGCTAGCAAATAAAATATTAAAATCCAAAGAAACAGTTTCCTCTTGGATTAAGATGAATATAGGGAATGGTAGAACATGTACCTTTTGGTGGGACAACTGGTCCCCTTTTGGCAGCCTTATCACCTATCTCCCACGCTCTGGTTCTGCTAGGCTTGGCATCCCATTAGACTGCTGTCTTCGGGATATCTACGCATCAGGTGCTTGGAATCTCCCTCCTGCAAGGAGTGAAGAAGTAGTTAATATACAAGCTTTCTTATCTACGATATCATTGAATGACTCACTGCCAGATCAGTGTGATTGGTTAATTAATGGCATAGCCTTGGATAAATATAAAACAGGTACAGTTTATGAAGAGTTAAGAGCTGTCTTTCCTTTGGTCTCGTGGTACCCTATTGTCTGGTTCAAGGGTGGGATTCCACGACACAGTCTCATCTGT
>OVBE01016703.1:0-10810 GCA_900406425.1 Iberis pinnata | reverse complement strand
CCATAAGGTCATAATTGACGTTTATACTCGGTCATAGAGTCAAAGCGGCTATAACACTCAGCTGATTCGTAGCTTAAATTGACAAAGTCAAGCCTACAGCAGTGGAGGACTCATCGATCTCACTGCCATGCTTCCCCGTGTTTTTAGACTCGCCTTCGTCTTCCAATCTACGCCACCACAGAACCAGGCATAGTAGGGCTGGATTAGAAAAAACTAGAAAGAACCGGAAAAATGATTATGTATCGGTTCCAGTTCCACCCAAATTACCCGATGGTTCCTGAGATGAAGAACCATGAATATCAAATACGAACCAAAACCGAACCGAAAACCGTTTTTTATGCTTTGAATATTTATTAGGGTATTTTAAAATAATTTCGGATATTTAAAACTAGTTTCTTGTATTTTAAATTAATTTCAGATAATTTTGGTCATTTTCAAATCTAAAATACCCGGAACGGATTAGGAACCAATTAGAAACCGAAAATTTCGGTTAATTTTCGTTTCCTCTAACACATTATAGAACCGACCTATAACCGAACAAAAAAAATCGATTGGATTTCAAAATTTAGGATCCAAAAGAACTAGAACCGAATGGTTCCTATCCAAAACCAAACTAGATACCCAAAAGTACAATTAGAGACTCTCACTAACTCTATAATCACCCTTTATTTCTCTTCTGCTTTCTTTTATTCTGCTCTGTGATCATTTGCTCTCTGCACAATAGGGCATATCAAAGAATCATTGGAGAATAAGTTGAAATTTTCTGGATGATAGTGACAGATCAATCTAGAACTAGGCAAGTGTTGCTGGTATGAAATTTTACATAAGTCGATGAAATGAATTTGGCTTACTAATTTGAGACTGGTTAGAGATCGTTTCGGTTGAATGTCCGGAACACTTAAATTGAGAAACAAAAATGATCGAGAAAATAGAACAAAAGCAATGAATTAATTATTAAAATAATTATATGAAAACAAAAGTGGAGATGCGGGGGATCGAACCCCGTGCCTCTCGCATGCAAAGCGAGCGCTCTACCATTTGAGCTACATCCCCATTGATGATTTATTACTTCTATAACAATAAGACGTCGTAACAAAGCGGAAAGTTCGTTAAGTTGGTTATATAAAATTGCGAAGAAAAACCCAGAAATTGCGCAGACACTTAGGCGCTTCGGATCTGAAGGTTGAGATTCAGTCTTCTTCCGCCATTTGCGAAACATTTTCAAACCTCTTGTTGTATATTTCTTCGCTCTCTCTTCCAATCTTTTTATTCTTTATTTATCTCATCAAGGAACAAAACAAACAAACCCATAATTTAACATCTCTGCTTCAGACAAATTATCAAAAAAAAAAAAATGTCAGCCTCCGACAAGGAGAGAGAGACTTTCGTCTACATGGCTAAGCTCTCCGAGCAAGCCGAGCGATACGACGGTTTGTAATCTCTTATCTCATGACATTTTAAAGTTTTCAGATTTTACAAAATTAGGATCTTTTTTGATGCAGAAATGGTGGAGACGATGAAGAAAGTGGCAAAGTTAGACAGCGAGCTAACGGTGGAAGAGAGGAATCTGTTGTCAGTTGGGTACAAGAACGTGATCGGAGCAAGACGGGCCTCATGGAGGATAATGTCATCGATCGAGCAGAAGGAAGAGTCAAAAGGAAATGAATCAAATGTGAAACAAATCAAGAGTTATCGTCAAAAGGTAGAAGACGAGCTCGCCAACATTTGCCAAGACATTCTCACCATCATTGATCAACATCTTGTTCCTCACGCTACCTCTGGCGAAGCCACTGTTTTCTATTGCAAGATGTGATAACAAAAACATAACTCTCTTCTCTTTCGCATCAATCATCATCAGGGATTAATGAAAATTCAAGCCTTTTTCTTGTTGAAATTTTGTAGGAAAGGAGATTATTTCCGTTACTTGGCTGAGTTTAAGACTGAAAACGAGAGGAAAGAAGCTGCTGAACAGTCGCTTAAAGGCTATGAGGTATCGAATGTGTAAAGAAACTTGTAAAATAGGAGAATTTTGGGTTGATAGGCTTTATTTTGATTAGGCTGCAACACAAGCTGCAAGCACCGAGCTTCCTTCGACTCACCCAATTCGTCTTGGCCTTGCTCTTAACTTCTCTGTTTTCTATTATGAGATCATGAACTCTCCTGAAAGGTCTCATTCCTTTTATAAACATTCAAATTCATAAAATCGAATACCATCAGGTGTCAACTTTTTGTGTAATCTATTGCAGAGCTTGCCATTTGGCGAAACAAGCCTTTGATGAGGCGATTGCAGAGTTGGATACGCTAAGTGAGGAGTCGTACAAGGACAGCACTTTGATCATGCAGCTCTTGAGAGACAACCTCACCCTCTGGACTTCTGATCTTCCTGAAGATGGAGGTCTGTCTGATATCACACACATCTAGATTTGATGACTTAAAACGAGCTGGTTTATTTGAGCTTAAGAAGAAGTTTTATCTTGTTTTCAGGAGAAGACAGCATCAAGACTGATGAACCCAAACAAGAGCAGGCTAAACCAGCAGAAGCCACTCAGGTAGTTAACCTGTAATGTAAACTGGAGAATGAATGGTTCTTGTTGTGTTAAAACTCATGTAATTTTCTTTGTTTGTTTCAGAACTGATCAAAGGCTTTGGAAGTTGAATGAGTTAAGCTTCAATGCCCAAAAGGGAGGAGGCCAATTCCTTTAAATACCATAGCTTGTTTCTTCAAGAAGAAGATGGAATCAGAGACAATTCTTGAATCCAGTCTTATGTTGTTTTTATTTTATGATAATTACTTCTTTTTCTTTATTTTGTTGTCAATTTCATGGTATCAAGTATTTTATGTTTTGCAATTAAATTATGAGTTGATCATTTATGCGTTTAGCTGTTTATCATCTCCAATAGATAAACCAAATGTATACTAAAATTGCCAACTAACCAAACAAGACTAGCTCTAAATGTCAACATGAAAAGCACAAAAACCATTAATCTAATATAGTTCTGAAAAGATTATTTATTGCTCCTGACGGTTTATAGACATAAAAACTGCAACATATACAAAAGGCATTATCATAAGAGCTGAGGACAAACCTAACCATATACTTCTTTTTTCGTTTTCTATCATTGTTCGTCCTTATCAAAGTAACTCTGTGGTAAGGTAAAGTCTTCCTCATGATTAAGAATGTCCATGTCCTCATCATCTGATTTCTGAATAATTCAGAGATAACCAACCCATTACCCACAACTCTAAAATGGGTTCTAAAGTGATATAGAAACCAACTTACCAGCATTTCAATGTTGTAGAAACGATCCAGTAACTGCAAGACCTCATCTGCTGTGAACTGTCGGTCAAAGCTGTTGATAGATAAAAATCAACGATTGAAATATCAAAGAAACTGTGAGCTAAAAGCATGTCTTGAAGTTACACACAAACCTTCTGCCAAGATATTCCATGAGACCATAAAGGACAAAATGGCGATGTATGCCTGCAACAACATAACATAAATCACATTACTAGATTCCTAGAACAATAGAAAATCCATTTCACAATATGATTGTATGCTTAATCATCACCAAACATATGCACATGTTTGGATATACAATGAGAAACTTGCCTCGGAGTTTAACGGGAGGATAGATTTCAAGAGCTTCTAATAACCTCAGCTCCAATTCAACCTGTGACTGCTCCTGTGAAGCAATCAAAGCATTAAGATCTGACAACATGTTTGTTAGAGAGAGAGAGCTAGAGCGACAAACCTTGGAGAGAGAAGAAGCGGAGGAAGGTAAAGCTTTACAAGGAGAGTGAACGGACATGCCGTCTTGCTCTTCCTCTTTCTCTTTACCTCCGCCACTTTCGTCCGTCCTTCCACCCATTTTTTCTCAATTTTAGGGTTCCGGAAACAAGAGTTTTAAGATCATGTGAAACAGAGATTCTTCAACAACTCGCTGGATCTTTGAATTGGGCCGAACCATCTCCAAGCCTTTAAATTGTTATTTTATATATCTAGATATTGTTATGTAACTTACAACTTTAGTGGGATTCAGATGAGATTAAAAAAAGTCATGCCATTTATTGGTCAAACCCAAAGCATTTGCCGGATAATGTAGTCATCCTAAACCAACTTTCTGGTTTTTCCAAAGACAAAAACAAATACAAGCTATGTAAATGCAAAAAAAATCAGATTAAAGGGACTCAAAAGAATATAATGAAGCAATTTACAGAAATGAAGCATTTGAGTATGGTTCCATAGCACTTCAAAACTCGATGAGCCTGTGCTTCATTTCCTCACAAAAGCCTCTGCACAAGTAGACAAAAGACCAACACACATTTCATGAAATTGCTCATAGTTTTGATTCCTCTTTTGCATTAATCTGAAGGTTCGTTATTACAACCATTCATTTGGGATTTTCAGTTCATTGCTGCACGCCCCCTGGAGAAGTTCATGTTGAACAACATGTTCCTACGGTTCTCTGATCCCATCCTGATTTGATACTTCTGCGCCAATGACTCCACAACTTCATCATTTTCATGGTCCAATTCCCTTACACATCGTCTTCTGAGCTTTTTTAATGTCTCCTTCGAGGGTTCAAATCCAGCATTGATCTGTTTTATTCACATTTATACATCTGTATTAGTTTCTCTTACCCATTTAAACCACACACATCAATTTCTCATAGTGGTTAAGTTTTTTTTTTTTTTCTTTCAAACTCTGGTTTACCATGTCATTAATAACTGTCAGAGCTGATTTGGGATCTCGGTTAATGAGATGAGCATCAACCAGCAATGAATACGTCCGTGCATCAGGTTTAGCACCTACACTAACCAGATGCTCGTATACTCTTGTAGCCTCAAAAGTCTGCAAAGCAAACACGCTTTTGAGTCTTTAATTGTTCATCAATGGGAATAAACATATTATAGAGATATAGATAAAGTGAGAGAGTGATGTGAGATGGAAACAGCACCTTCTTGAGTTTTCCAAATGCATATATTAAAGCATTGTACGAGTCAATATTAGGAGTCAGCCCAAATGATGAATTTATTGCCTCAAACGTCTGATAAGCACGATCCAAATCCCATGTGTTTGCGCAGCCAAGAATTATACAGTTTAAAGCAGCAACAGACTTATATGGCGTATCACCTTGGCTCAATTTTTCCAATTGGAAGTATACCTAATGGATTATGTGACATTGCACGGTCAGATAAGCTATACACGTTATATCTACCTATTACCAGATCTCTCAACTGTTTTACCGTTCAGACCATCATGTTCTACTTCAATAAACAGGTTTTCTGGAAATGTTCTATTAATATAAACGTTATATCTACCTATTACCAGATCTCTCAACTGTTTTACCGTTCAGACCATCATGTTCTACTTCAATAAACAGGTTTTCTGGAAATGTTCTATTAATATAAACGTTATATCTACCTATTACCAGATCTCTCAACTGTTTTACCGTTCAGACCATCATGTTCTACTTCAATAAACAGGTTTTCTGGAAATGTTCTATTAATATAAACGTTATATCTACCTATTACCAGATCTCTCAACTGTTTTACCGTTCAGACCATCATGTTCTACTTCAATAAACAGGTTTTCTGGAAATGTTCTATTAATTTCAGAAGCTTCCTACATCTATTACTAAGTTAGCCAATGATCCTAGGTTAATTCTTGTTGGGAAGAGAACTTAGTACATATAGAATAACGACCCTCGAAAAGATGTCTAAGCATACCTCATCCAATGTCTCAAAACCTTTCTTAGAGCAAGCCACAACCAGCGGGTATAAGGATGTAAAAGGTGAAAGCATATCCTCAACAACTTCTTTCTCAGAGTCTGCATATAAGGATTCAAATTGATGAAGTGTGATGAAAGCTTTCTGTAGATTCCCCAAAGATGCATAAGCATTTATCTTTGCAATGAAAGTTGTAGGGTTGGGTGCCTTTCTCCCACGAAGAGACTGTTTCAGAATTGTCCATGATCCATCTACTAAATTTGAATTGCATGTCCTAGCAGCAGTTGCAAGAGCTGAAACTACCAACCCTTCATCAACAGAAAGTAAAACCGAGGGCCTAGCCATCTCGCCCCTATTGATCCATCTAGACATAAATTCAAACGCATAAAATGCTAATTTGCTATTATCCTCTTGAATAGCAACTTCTGCAATATAAGTACACAGTATCCAGCTAGGGCAAAGGGACTTGTTCCGATCAACAGCCTGCGAACACAAAAGTATTAAGGAACAGAAAAAGCTTTATATATCAAATGAAGACAAAAAAAAGAAGAAGCTAGTCTGTACCTTACACCTCTCGATGATAGAGACCAGCGTATCTGTTCTACCTTTAGCTACACAACTACGAACACAGTCACTAAAAACTGTGGTGGATAACATATAACCAGATTTTAGAGCTATGTCCATGAGTTTCATGGCTTCTTCGTTCTTCTCAGTAGAAAAAAGCATATACAGAACCAAATCATATGATTCATCATCTGGGAGAGAATCCTTCCCCAATAGCAACATCCTGAAGAAATTACATCAAGTCATAATACATAAAAATACATCTCAATTGGCATGATATCTCAATTAGGCCTAATATCAATGCAAGCTTCCCGAGATAAATCACCCCATAGAAACTACAATTAATGATGGAGCAGGTTATCAATCTCACTCATTGGACTAAAATTTGGCAGCAGTATTCAATGGTAGGTCTTGTAAAGCAAACAAATAAAAACTCAGTGGATCTAACCGTTCGAGAAGCTTCTGGGCGACATCAGTCTCTTTTGCCTGGCGCATAGCCTTCAAGACAAGATTGTACGAAGCTGTATTGGGTGAAAGTGAAAAGTCGTCCATTAGCGTAACGAGATCGAGCATGTCACTAGCTGAAGCCCCCATCATCAGGTTAGCTCGAAGGTAATGATTGTAAAGGTTGACATCAGGCTTGTTCGGCTTCCCACTCTTGTCGAGTGATCGAACCCAGAACTCAAAAAGCTGCTTCATGTCGGACCACCGCTGTGACGCGGTCCATTCGGCGAACATATTCAGCAGTGAGTTCATGTCGACCGAATCCGCTAGAGCTCGGATGCGAGCAGCATGACCTTGATTGAGAAATCCCAAAGGGATAAGAGACTGGTTGGAGGACGGAGAGTTCGGGATGGGACTCCGCCAATTCTCCTGGTAAAGAGGACTTCCCGTCGCCGGATTCGGCGGAAGCGGCGTAGAGCCTTCCGGAAGAACCGACGCGTCGTTATCAGTAGTTGTCTCGGTCGCGAGCTGGGGATCCTGGGACAGGAATGGGGTACCGGAAATGCTCCTGGTGGCTGAAGTAAAGGCATAATGATTTGGTTTGAGGGTTTTGAGAAGAGAGATCCGGTAACGGGAAATGAGATGAGACGCCATTGTTGAAAGGATCTATTGTGTTAAAGAGTTGAGTTGGGGGAAAGGGGTTTATCTGTTTAGGGTTTTCCTGAGTTCAGTTGAATTTTAGAAACTCCGGCCGTGACGATCCCTCCTTTCTGTCACAGTGGCATTCCTGTGATTATCCCACCAAACTGGTGTCTTAGAAATGTTTACATCTCTTTAAAACACAGCCCGGCCCATTATAATTTTACACAAGCAGAGGAAATTGTCTCGTCCCAGAGCAATTCACATTGCAGAACGCTAGAACTGTGTATTTGTTAAAACTGTGTAGTTTTTAACAACAGAAGATGAATATATTTTCGTTGTTAAAATTGGAAATGAATTTATGTGGTTAAAATGCTTTCTTCAAAATTAGAATTTTCATAATTGAGAGGAATACATAATTCGCTATAACAAACATAGTGTTATGGATCTTAACAAAAATTTGATGTATCATTCACACACAAAACATATCGATGTTTGGTATCATAGAAGCATTTTTGAACAACAAGATTTGAAGTTTTGAAAATCAATACAACAAAATAAAATATCATGCAAACATGTTGAACCAAGAAACATCTTACTGAGTCTTAAGAGATAGATTTGTTGTGTTCAGACTCATAGTCAAAGAAACGTGAAAAAGTAAAATGTTCAATTATTGATATTAGACTAAATACATTGGGTGATTGAACATAAAAGGAAAAAATTTAATTTCTACAATGGAAGTGTTGAAAAGAAGAAAAAAAAATACTATGTTTTAGAATTTAGTTTTGTTTCTAAAATGATAATATTTTAGGTGAAAACACTTTAAAAGAAATGTATAAAGTAAAGAAAAAGTTGTTTTTTTAATCTACGTAAAAATTCCAAAACATGGTCCTTTCAGGAACGGAGGAAGTATTAGTTGACAATTAAGTGTTGAATCTATTCTTGAATGAAATTTTTGGATCCCATGACGACACGTGTCAGCATGGGATCGAATACGAAAATATAAAGAATAAAATTATATAAATAATTGTAGCTTTTGTGTTTCTATTGGCTCTTGAGATTCTTGATACATTTTCATCCAAATTATTTGTGTTCAATAATTTTATAATTAAATATTTTTAAGTTTATAAATTTTATATCAAAATTCATAATTTCTTTACACTATAAATAGAAACTTGTTTCATTTAATTTAGACAAAAAATAATCAATAACTCTCTTAATACTCAAAGTTCTACTAATTACCTTTTCAACTACCTAAATCTCAATTATCAATTTTGAAATCAATATTCTAATCAACCCCAAAACATACCAAATTATGGTTTTCAACCAAATTTCTTCATGTCATCGGCTATTCCAGACTATCTTCCATATTATGGATCGATGTCATATTTTTCTCAACTGCTTCGTTTTTCCTCTACTCCAACTGATAATGAAATCTTAGTGAAGGTTGGAGAAACTTAATTTCCTTAATTTTTTACACATGTGACCCTTGGTGGCATGGGAGATGTTCATGGAGCTACTCCGAATGTTAATGATTCAACTCGTCCTCGTTAAAAAAGCCTCAAATGGACCATTGAGCAAAATTTGGTGTTACTGAGTGGGTATTAAATTTGGAACAAACAACGTTGTTGGCAGAAACCAAAAAAAGTGAAGTATATTGGGGTAAAATTACTGACTATTGTAATGAACAATTGTATAAGCAAGTGTATCTTAGAAATTCAATTCAAGATGATCTGCAAAGGATTTTGCATGTTAGTGAAACGTGCGGGTTCCCTAGAATGAATTGAAATATTGATTGCATGCATTGGAAATGGAAAACTTATCCAATAGCATGGGAAAGTCAATTTACTCGGGGGATAAGAGAATCATCACTGTTATTCTTGAAGTTGTTGCATTTCATGATCTATGAATTTGGCATGCTTTTATGGATATCTTGGCCCATTGAACGATATAAATGTTATAGATCGTTCACCCATGTTCGATGACGTTGAACAGAGAAATACTCCAAGAGTGAAATTTTTGTGAACCAACGTCAGTATGATATGACTTACTATATAGCTGACGATATTTATTCTTCGTATCTAAATTTTGTTAAATTAATTAAACTTCCTCCGAGTGAACCAAAACAAGTTATTTGCAGAACGTCAAGAGAGATGTCGAAAGAACATTGAGCATGCATTTGAAGGCTCGATTTAAAATCATTTTTGAACCAGCTCGCATTTGGGACATAGCCGATTTGGTTATCATCAAGAGGATGAACAAGATACATATTCTCAACATTGAACCGATTATGATCAATCAGAGGCAAGTGAGTCTAGTCCACCGCAATCATTCTCGCCTAAGGTCCTACCTGCATTTGCAAATCATATGCGTGCTAAATTCGAGTTACATGATTCTAATGCACATCACAATTTGTAAGCAGATTAGTGAGAAACACATATGGACAAAATTTGGAATGTCTCGTGATTAAAAAAATTATATATTTTTAATGTGTGTTATTAAGTATATGTTATTTTTAAGTTATATCAATTGTTTTAATTAAGTTATGTGTGCTTTATTATGTTGTGTGCTTATTGCTATTGTATTGTATCTAAGGTTATTTGTATTTTTACTATTGTAATAGTAAAAAAATATCTATCTTGAATTTATTATTTGCAAATATAATTTAAAAATAAAATTATTTGGAAAATATTTGACTTTAATTGTTCTAGTTTAATTCTAATTAATTATTGTCAATATTTAATCATAACAGTTATAAATGTAAATAAAAATAAAAATATATGAAATAAAAGTGGTGGGTTAGAGTAAAAGCGGACCTAGTGGCTCGCACCTCACACCTCGGGTTAAAGGTAGGGGGATCGAATCCCATTTCCGCTAAAAATGAAAATATGTTGTAGGGCCAACTGGACGGCCCGTTGTGTCTAGGTCGAAAAAAGAGTAAAAGCGGACCAACTTGTATTAATGGGGTATCACTTGAACCACCTCTTTTGTATTTAATAATCTTTTAAATATAATATTTTTTAAAAAAAACATTCTTTAGGTACTCATGTAGTGTATTCGAAACCACTCATATTTTTGAGTGGAGTTCATTTCATCATTATCAAACCAAATATTTTTTGTTAAAATGTTAATATATTAATAGGAATATTTGCAAGAGATAGCAAAACTAAAAAAAATCAAAGAACCCACAAATACTAAAAAGCTTTATCGAACAAAGATGAAGGCATTATGATTTCTGAATTAATTGTGATTAGTAAACCAAAGTGAGAGAAGCATTTTCAATTGCTTCCGATTAATCCGTGCTAGATAATGTTTCAAACACATCGATCGATGGTTCAAAAAATGAGATGTGTATCATGAGTATGCCCAAGGTTGTTGATAAACACAGATTTCTGCTAATCCTAAGTTTAGCAAATTCCTAAGTTTAATTAT
>OVBE01016702.1:0-10810 GCA_900406425.1 Iberis pinnata | reverse complement strand
TACTTTGAGCAATAAGAACACACAACACCTTGATTTCGATATCTCATTTATGATTTTAAGATTTTATCTGAACAGAATTTCTCAAGCCTTTTTCGGTTCTGATACTATGTAAAGAGATGAATGAAACGATATATTCAATATGTTAATTTACAAGTGAGATTTCTTAGGTATTTATACTTAGGGAAACTATAACCCTACACAACAAGCCCATATACTTAAAGCCCACTAGACTATTCTCTAGTTCATATCTTTTATATTAGTCTATGTCTTATTATATTTCTGATGTGAGATATTACATCCATAATATTTTTTAAATGGGATATAATTTATATATTAGGGTGTATTCTCTAATGGGCAAGAAATTGCGGTCAAGAGATTATCGGGTACTTCTGGACAAGGAGATATCGAATTCAAGAACGAAATTTTACTACTTGCAAAACTTCAACATAGGAACTTAGTTAGGTTATTAGGTTGCTGCATACAAGGAGAAGAGAGACTTCTTGTCTATGAGTTCATCAAGAACGCTAGTCTTGACAATTTCATCTTTGGTAAAAAACTTTCTACACCTTGTGTTCCGTATGATAATTTTAATATTTATATTAATATATAATTTAATTTTTGTAGTTTTTTTTATAGATTTCCTCTTATTTTACGGCTTTGTTTTTTTTTATCTTTGTGTATTCTTAGATCTTGAAAAGCGTCAACTACTAGATTGGAGAATGAGATACAAAATGATTGGAGGAGTTGCTAGAGGACTTCTTTATCTTCACGAAGATTCTCGTTATCGGATAATTCATCGTGATCTTAAAGCTAGTAACATTCTCTTGGACCAAGATATGAATCCAAAAATATCAGATTTTGGGTTAGCTAAACTCTTTGACACTAGTGGACAAACCATGACGCATCGATTCACAAACAAAATTGCAGGAACTTAGTAAGTAGATTCATCTTACTTACATTATAAAACAAGACAATGGTGTAAACTATCAGGATTATGGTTTCCAATTCAAAACCAATCGGTAATGAGTGAAGTGGCTATTATCATTTTTATATTAATCATTTGTCTCGTGAAGTTTTGGATATGGTATGGGATGTTATATCGCTTATACTACCCTTGAAATAATAGATTTCATTAGCCATTAAACTTGGGTTGGTTTGGATAAAACTAGCGAGACCAATTTTGCGTCAAACTGTGGATCAAATCTGACTCTTATATTATGTTAGGAGTATGGGCTTTATATATTATTCCGGTGTGGAATATTATATCTCTTTTATATACAAGCTTATTTCATTTTGTTTTGTAGCGGGTACATGGCTCCAGAATACGCGTTGCACGGACAATTCTCGGTGAAAACAGATGTGTTTAGCTATGGTGTATTAGTCATTGAGATCATCACAGGTAGGAGAAACAACAATGGTGGGTCTAATAATGGTGAAGATGTAGAAGCTCTCCTTAGTTGGGTAAGTACACAAAACACCGATATATAGTAGTTTATTAGAATGATAATGATTTAGATCTCGTGTATTTTTATATGGGATAAGTTTCTCGATTGGAAACGGGACGGGATGGGATGAAACCGAGAATTCCAACAATTTCGTTTGGGAAAAATATAAAACTAAACTATATAATATATATATATATGTTTTGTTATATAAAAATGTAATATGTTATTAAGTTATATGTATATATATATTATACTTATGATTTTTATATGTTTTACCATTAATATATTATTCTTATTAATTAATTACTACATTTGAATAAATGATCTAAGAAAAGATTCATTACATATTTCTTAAAAAATTTATAATATTGTTTTATTACCTATGAGGGATTTCTCATTCCCCATCTCATCTTTTTCTATCCAGAATTTTGAAATATCCTATAATTTAAATAGAACATGAGATAATTTTCTATTTCCAAAATTTTTACTTTTGAGTTAGTGAGTTATGAGTTTGTTGGATGATGTCTGTTTCAAGTGGTATAGTATCGGAAGTCTCAATCCTAGGATATGTTTAACATGATATACAAATGTTCCACGAAGTTGAATACCTACACAATAATCAAAACTAAACTAGTGCTTTAGGTTCTGTTTTTGGTTATGTTGTGAAACAAACATGTGATTCTGTTTTGTGCTCAGGTGTGGAGAAGCTGGAGAGAAGATGTTATAGAAAGCGTGATCGATCCGAGTTTAACCATAGGATTCAGAAATGAGATAATGAGATGCATACACGTTGGTCTTTTATGTGTTCAAGAGAATGCATCAACTAGACCAACAATGGCTTCGGTTAATCTAATGCTTAGTAGCAATTCTCTTACTCTCCCAACACCTTCAAAGCCTGCTTTTGTGTTAGAGATTATGATCACACCCGCGAATGTTTTACACATGTCGTCGAATGATGTTACTCTTTCTGAGTTATCTCCTCGTTAAGGAGCTTAAATTTTTAGTTGGTTTTGATTGTTTTTCTCTTAAAAGTGTAGGACCTGAATAAGTCAAGGCAATGATCCGGACATTTAGGAGTATGTTTGTAGTGTGTTTAGAGTGATTAGTGGTTAATTCATTCAAAAGTTGTTTCCTGGTTTAGTTCCCGATTTAGTTCTGTTTCAGTTTCAGTTGTAAGACTAGTATAAAGCCATTTCCCTTTGATCAATAAACATTGCACGAACTTATCAGTGTAAGCTTTGTTTTCTATCATCTGGTATAATAGGAAAAACATAAAAAGTGAGTTTAACACTAGAGAAAGAGATGACATATGTTGATAATTTGATCACGCCATGAGTGCCAAAATGTGATGGGGATTATGATCAATGGAGTCTGGTTATGGAGAACCTACTCCGTTCAAAGGAATATTGGAGTATTGTTGATCCAGGCTTTGGAGATCTAAGAAGAGTAGAAGCTCCTACTCTGGTACAGAAACAAGCACTCAATGAAGCAAAAGTCAAAGATCCCAAAGCTAAGAATTATATGTTTCAATCAATTGAAAAGACCAATTTGAAGACCATTACACAGAAAGAAACAGCTAAACAACTATGGGACTCAATGAAAGTTAAGCATCAAGGAAATGCCAGAGTGAAGAGATCACAACTACAAAGGTTATAGAGAGTCTTTGAGACCTTGGAGATGAAAGTTGGAGAAGAGGTAACAACATACTTTGGCAGAGTTATGCAAACAACAAATGACATGAGAAATTGTGGGGAAGTTCTAGAAGATGTCAAAACCGTGGAGAAAATTCTTCGTAGACTTACAGAGAATTTTAATGATGTGGTGTGCTCCATTGAAGAGTCTAAGGACATTGACATTTTAACTGTAGATGAGCTGCAGGCATCACTACAAGTGCATGAAAAGAAGGTAACAAAAAATAAAACTGAAGAACAGGTTCTTCAGGTGACAAATGAGTCAAGGAATACTCGAGGCAGAGGAATATGGAACTACCAAAGAGGAAGTATTTCAAGAGGAAGAGGATGAGGTAGGTCCTTTGTTAACAGATCTGCAATCAACTGTTTTAGATCTGGAAAGGTTGGACACTATCAGTTTGAATGCACAAGCCAAGAAATGGTAAAGGGAGCTAATTATGTTGAGTTTGATGAGGAGGAAGAAGCATTGCTTCTTATTGCTTATTCAGAGATAAATAATGAAGGAGAACAAGGTATGTGGTTCCTTGACTCTGGTTGCTCAAATCACATGACAGGAGAGAAAATGTGGTTTGATCAAATAGATGAATGCTATACACACTCTGTTAAGTTGGGAACCGGATCAAGACTAAGTGTAATGGGAAAGGGAAATATCTGAATTGTAGTTGAAGGAATTCTGCAAGTTATAAGTGATGTTTATTGTGTTCCCAATCTCATGAGCAATTTGTTAAGTATTGGACAGTTGCAGGAGAAGCAACTCTCAATAATCATTGAGGACAATAAGTGTAAGATCTTTCACTGCCATAGAGGTTTGATTGTTGTAACTGCAATGACCAAAAATCGTATGTTCATGATCCAAGCCACAAAGAAAACAAAGTCAGAGAACTGTCTCAAGATAGAAGATGAAGATGCTGGAACATTGTGGCACATGAGACTTGGACATCTCAACAACTCATCAATTCAACTTATGCATAAGAAAGAAATGGTAAATGGTCTACCTCAAGTTGAAGACAATGTCAAAATCTGCACTATCTGTAACAGAGGAAAACAACAGAGAAGAAAGTTTCCTAAGAACACTAAATGGAGAGCTTCAGAGAAATTGGAACTGATACATACAGATCTCTGTGGACCAATCACACCAATGTCTTGCAGTGGAAAAAGGTACCTCTTTGTCATTGTAGATGATTTCTCTTGGAAAACTTGGATATACTTTCTGGCTGACAAAGCAGAAACATTTGCAACATTCAAGAACTTAAAGAACAGTGTTGAGAAAAAAGCCAATGCAGTTATTCGTGGCTTGAAAACAGACAGGGGTGGTGAATTTATCTATGATGCTTTCAACAAATTCTGCATTGATCATGGTATTAAGAGACAACTTACAACAGCATATACCCCTCAGGAAAATGGAGTGGCAGAAAGGAGAAATAGAACAATTATGAACATAGTGAGATGCTTGTTGTCTGAGAAAGAGATGCCAAGAGCCCTTTGGGCTGATGCTGCAAACTGGACTACTCATGTATTAAACAGAAGTTACACAAAGGCAGTAAAGGATATGGTTCCAGAAGAAAAATGGTCAATCTACATCGAGAGTGATGAGTAACTCACGCATCTACAATATTTCACAAAGAAGTGTCGGTCATAGACCGATATTCCGCTTTTGTGGAAGAACGAGAGACCGTATCTTTCTTACGAGTTTTCCAAGATATGGGAGAGCCTCCTAATTGAATAAACCAAGCTATAATAGACCAGCGAGAGAGATGTCAACCAGCCCAGTCCGACTCACACCACACATTAAGCTTTAAATCAGAATATGGTCGTAAGAGTATTCCTTGTTCGGGATTAAGTTTCTTACAACGCGATGAGCAGCTTCCAAATGCTTAAGACGAGGAGCATGCATGAATTATGAAAGGATATGTACCGCAAAAGACAAATATGGCCGAGTAACGCAGAGATAGATGAGATGTCCCATTAATCGATGATACGGTGAAGGACACGAGAGTAAGGGACCTGAAGCAAGAGCAAGATGCTGATTTTTCTCGATTGGATGAGAAATAGGTTTCGCATCGAGTAAACATGTATCGGCAATTATATCCAAAATGTATTTCCTTTGACTAAGATACATGCCCATTTTACTTCTCGTAACCTCTATGCCCAAAAAATACTTCAATACTCCAAGATCTTTCATCATAAAACATGAACTCAAATAGCTTTTAAAGTCACTTATAAGATATGATGTACTTCCTGTAATAATTAAATCATCAACATAGATCAATACATGAAAACAAGAGGAACTCACATCATCAACGTAAGTGAATAGAGAGTGGTCCGAGAGAGATTTATGAAACCAATAGTCAATCAAAGTTGCTGAAAGCTTAGTATACCAACACTGTGGAGCCTGACAAAGTCCATGCAGTGACTTCCAGAAGTGACAGACTTGGTGTTTATCAGCGGTACAAAAACCTGGAGGAGGGGGAATATAAACTTCCTCTAGTAAATCGTCGTGTAAGAAAGCGTTATGAACGTCCATATAATGGACTTCCCATCCACGAGATATCAAAACCTATACGAATGTCCGGACCGTTGTCATCTTACAAAACAATGCAAAGGTTTCAGTGTAATCAAGTCCCCCCGGTTGATGATTACCAAGGACGACAAGCCCTGCTTTGTACCGTTCGATAGAACCATTAGATTTGAATTTGATGGTATATACCCATTTGCATCCCAAAGCAAGCTTACCCGGAGGCAAATGATCGACTGTCCATGTTTGGTTGTTGTCTAATGCATCTACCTTAAGCCTCATTGCTTGGCGCCAACAGTCTTATGTAACAGCTTCAGAATATGATCGAGGAATTTGTTGAGTGGTAATGGCAACAAGAAATGATCGATGAGGCACAGAGAAACATGGATTGTCAAGATAGGAGGTAATTGGATTCCAACTTGAATTTGTAAATTCATAGTCTGTAGCATCATGTGTAGTATTTATCACATAATCATGAAGTTTGACAGCGGAAAAACTTTGACGTTTCCCTTTACCCAGGTCAGGTGATGGTGAAGCCTGTGTAGACATTGACGTCTCTTTTGAATGGTCATCAGAAGGTTCGGGGCTGGTCTGAGCCAACAGAATTGGTGATGTGGTAGATGGAATGGGAGATACAGGTTCATTAACACGTACAAGAGACTAAACCTGAACCTTAGGAGTACCCGCAATATGCGCAACTAGAATTGTACGCCAAGCAGATGGAATATCATCATCGGGTACATAGGTAGATGGTTGTAGTAGTTGAGGTAAAACAGACTGTGTATCACACGTTGGAGAAGATATAGGAAACGGAAAGTCATGCTCTAAAAATATGACATCACGAGACTGTGAGATACGACGTGTCTCCAAACCATAGACTGTCCATCCTTTCTTCTTGAATTGATAGCCAAGAAAAACAGAACGATTTCCTTGGGCAGAAAATTTATCACCATTGTGTCGTTGATTATGCACATAACACAAACAACTAAACAACCGGAGACGTGTCATAGGCGGTGGACGATTATAGATAATCTCGAAAAGTGTTTTACCATGTAAAATCGATGTAGGAGTGCGATTAATCAAATAACCCACTATCAACACACAAAAGATCCATAATTCTATTGGTAGAGAGGCTTGAAAACGTAAAGCACGAGCTACGTTCAAGATTCGACGATGTTTATGTTCAACCCGTCCGTTTTGTTGAGGTGTGTTGACACATAAAGTCTCGTGAACAATGCTGTGTTCCTGAAAATAGGACGTGAGAGTGATAAACTCCAAGCCATTGCCACTCCTAATTATTTGGATTTTTTTGTCAAATTTCCTTTCAACGAAAGCAACAAAATTTCAAAGAGTTGTAGCTGTAGATGATTTGTCTAGAAGAAGAAAAATCCATAGTGCACGTGAGAAGTCATCAAGAATAGTGCGGAACAAACACAAATAGAGGTAGGTTTATAAGGTCCCCAAATATCACAATGGACTAGTTCAAAAACTGATGTTATCTTATCATTACTCAAATAAAAAGACTCTCGAGTTTGCTTCACTTTAATACAAACGTCACAAGATTTAGAATCAAAAGAGTTTTGAATACTACTACTACATAACTTCAACATCTGCATAGCTTTAGTGGATGGATGTCCTAAAAGACCGTGCCACACATCAACGGACTGGGTTTACAACATGTGTACTGTTGCTCCGGCAGCCACTCCTCTAAAGAAATACAAGCCACTCACTTTATTACCCGCTACAATCATCATTATTGACATGCGGTCCTAAAAAATACAAAGCCTGTCAGAAATTTGGAAGATATAAGCTCGATCTCTGGTCAACTGAGAAACAGCGATAAGATGGTAGTGTAAGCCATCAACAAAAAAACATTGAGCAGCGGTAGATTAGGACCAAACCATACAATGCCCTGTTTTGAAGCAGTAGTGAAACGTCNTATAGAAGCTTGATTAAAACTGGAGCCATGGTTCAGATGTGACTCAAATAATCAAGGAAACCGGTCATATGATTTGTGGCGCCGATATCGATGATATGAGACTCAAAAAATGACTTACCAATAAGACGAGAAGATGAGCATGGGTTATTATGATTTAGCACTAGTAAGACGAGAAGATGAGCCTGAGTTATTGTAATTTAGCATATGACCAGAGTCTTCCATTATTGATCGCTCTACCCGCTTAAACCAGTTATGTCGGCATTCGTAACAGCATAGTTTACTTGATGATTAGTTGGCACATAGGCTAAATGATTCGCTCACACTGTATGTGCTCGAGATGAAGAACCTGCAGAAGACCGACAAACAACAATAGACAAAAAATCAGTAGGCTTAGAATGAGGCATGTCACCCCACCACCAAGGATAGCTAATCGTCTGAAAACAATTCTCGGCTAAGTGACCCTTACGACCACAACTAGAATAGAGTGCCAAAGGATCCTTTAGTAAAGCCGTGGAACGAGTCTGAGAGTTCATAGAATGGACAACAAAACTGGAATTTTCATAATTAGGGATCATGGCCCGAACCGAAAAGCTGGCAGCATCATGACGCTCCTCCATTATACGACTTGCATGCCGTGATTCTTCATCCTGTGTCATCACATGGTATGCATCATCAATCGAAGGAAGTGGATCACAGGATAGTAGAGAAGATTTAACAGCACCAAAAAATTATTCATCCAACTACATCAAAAACTGATGCAATTTATCTTCTTCCCTTTCACGGGAAATTTCAGCAACAGTTTCAGCCTGTTGAAAATCAGATAATACAGACCAAAGCTTAGTCAATTTTCCATAGTACGCCTCGACAGCAAGACCCTTTTGGTGACAGTTGGCAAGTTTAGCCTTGAGACGCTAAGCCTTTTTTTCCATTCTTCACAACAAATCGACATTGAATGTGAGTCCATAGATCATGAGCAATCTCATGATGCGATAAAGAACTACTCAAATCGGGTGCGATGGTGAGTTTGATCCAGGAGGCTACCATCACATTGTTTGCCCACCAATCCTCAATATCGTCAGAAGTATCAACTGGCTTTGGAATAGACCCATCGGCAAAACCAAACTTCTTCCTTGCACGTAATGCAAGACAAAAATTCATGGGCCATTCATCATAATTAGGTTCACGTAATGGAGATTGTGAGATTATACATCCCAGATTATCACCAGCCGAAAGATCATATGAATCAATCCTTTTCTTGGTTTGAAGTCCGTGAGATTGTATTATATGATTGGAAGTGCCATCCGACATTGTAGAAACTTCAACGAAGCAAGAACAGAGAAGCCGTAAAAAAACATATGAGCCGTCCAGAAAGATACCTAAGATTTTAGGTTTTGCTCTAATACCATATTAAAAAAACTATTGGTATAAAGTGTTTTCTTATCTTACATAAAGTGTAGGTTACAGCCTTATATACAAGGTCAATATTGAACATAAATGTAAGATACAGAGGAATCAAAATATTTCATATATGGTTCCTCAATAAGAACTTCTAATTTTTTGTGGGTTATGAAAATTTAAAATATTAGATTCTTCGGTTTTTTACCGATTCGAATGAGTTTTCAAAAAAAAATTGTAGTCTTTTGGAGTTGTTTGCTTTTACTTCAAAGTTATTGGAGTTCTCATCGCTACTAACTACTTTACGGTATAATGGGCATGCAGATCATAAACTGACACACAGTGCCGGCTGACAAATACAAAGAATCTCTAGACAAAACTAAAATTCAGACCTCTTAGTTTTTTTTTAAATAATAATTTAATTAACCAAATTTTGATGTATTAAGTTTTTATTGTAATTTTTTATAAATATAAATAAAATATAAATAACTATTACTATTGTTAATTTTAAATCACTATTCAAAAAGTATTAAAATTGGACCCTAAAAGTATCGGTTCATGGGAGGGACCTGAAGTCGTCGCCCTCAGTATCCCCCACTAAGCCGGCTCTGCCGACACATTTCACCTTTTTATCTAGACTCACTACAAGAAAATAAGGAGATTTGTGACGGTTTTTCCGTCAGAAAAAACTGACGGCAACAGTGACAGAAATATGCCCGTCAAAAATTTCTGACGGAATTTATGATGGAATATTACTGACGGGTGAATCCCGTCATAAATCCGTCCGAAATTCTGTCAGTAATTTTGCCCGATGTAATCAATCCGTTATTAGCCGTTACCAACAGATATATTAGATATTTCTGAAGGATTTATCCGTCAGAAATCCGTAAGGAAATTTTCTATATAACCAGAACACCTCCTATCATTATTTCACACACAAATTAACAAACATAGTTATAAAATGTCTACTCCTACTTATTTTCAATCGTGGATGGATGGTGAGAGGGTGAATCCAGAGACAAATCTTTTGAATGAGGAATATGCGAATGGTGTGATAGAATTCATGGAATTAGCGTGTCGACAACCTCGGGGCAACAGTCGTAAGTTAACATGTCCATGTTCTTTATGTCGGAATATTCATCATGTTAGTATAGACATAGTCTGGAATCACTTGTATATGAATGGTGTTTTGCCGACTTATAAGGTTTGATACTTACATGGAGAATGTTTTCATCATATTGTTGCTAGTAGTAGCGGTAGCATTTCATTTTCAGATAGGATAGAGGAATCTAGAACGGAATTAGATGTTGGGGCACCTAGAACATAATTAGATTTTGGGACATCTACGGTTCAAATGGTTAATGATGTTTATAGAGAAAACATAGAGACGGCTCAGGTTTCTTATGAAGAACCAAACTTAGAAGCACAGCAGTTTTTTGATATGTTAAACACAGCAAATCGAACATTATATAGTGGATGTAGAGATGGTCATTCGNCTGCAAGTAGGTTGATGGGTATAAAGACGGATTATAACTTGCCTGAGGATGCAATTGACGCAATAGCGAAGATGATGAGGGATATCTTGCCAGCGGATAACAATGCTCGAGGATCATATTACGAGATACAAAAACTTGTGTCAGGACTTGGATTGCCTTACAAGGTTATAGACGTGTGCATCGACAACTGTATGATTTATTTGAGACGTGATAAAACCTCGACTCGATGTTAATTTTGTCGAAATCCAAGGTATAAAGATACATGCGGTAGAATTTTAGTACCATATAAGAGGATGTGGTATTTGCCACTAACAGATATGTTGAAGAGG
>OVBE01016701.1:0-10811 GCA_900406425.1 Iberis pinnata | reverse complement strand
TACATTGATCTGTTCTCTGCAGCATTAGTTTAGGATTAAATTCTAAGCCTATCACCAAACGACATCCTTCGATAAGAAAAGGTTCTATAGGGGCATGTGAAAGTGGTTTTCTCTTGATCTTGCGGATGAATGAGTATTAGGAAGAAACTGGAATACCCATCCCAAAAGCAATAATAAGGATGATTGACTAAACGTTCAAGCATTTGATCAATGAAGCGTAGGGGAAATGATCTTTTCTAGTTGTGGTGTTAAGTTTTCGGTAATCAATGCACATTCTAATCCCGGTTATACTTCGAGTGGGGATTAATTCATCATTTTTCGTTTTTTTTCCACGGTTATACCACCCTTTTTTGGAACTACATGAACCGGAGAGATCCAAGTGCTATCCGAAATCGGGTATATAATATCGGCATCTAGGAGTTCTAAGATTTCTTTCTTAACCACTTCTTTCAAGTTTGGGTTCATTCTACGTTGATGCTCAATAGAAGACATAGACTCATTCTCTAGATAGATTCTATGCATGCACAAGGTTGGTGAAATTCCCTTAATGTCATCTAAAGAATAACTTATTGCTCTCCTATAATTCCTCAATTCACATACCAAACCATCAATGCATCAACACTCAAATCATCATTGACAATTACCGGGTAAGTAGAGTTAGAGCCAAGAAATACATACAGGAGACCTTAAGGTAAAGGTTTGAGTTCTACCTTTCGAGCTTTGAGCTCACTCCAATCCTCTTTAGAGCTAGACTTACCAATGCTAGCTTCTCATTTAGAGGCAAGTCAATTGATGTAAAGTTATCTCAACTGAAGCGCATCTTCGAACTTTACCTCCCCTTCTAAGGCCTCATGAGAGTCAAGCCTTTCACCCATCCTTTCAACTTCGGCACTGAGAGTCTTTGTTAATTAGGCTTAATAGTTAAAGCCAATTGCAAAGCGTCTTCAATAGCTAGCTTCTCTATGTACTCATTTTCAAGATCATCCATAGTGTCTACATAGAAGACTTGTCATCATTGGTTAGTTTCTTCATGATCTCTTTGATGTCATATTGTTGCACATGATCCTTGCCCAAGTGCAAGTCAATATTTCCATTCCAAACATCAATAATGGCTCTTGAGGTTGCCAAGAATGGTTTACCAAAGATGAGTGGATCTCGTGGTTCCTCCTCCATCTCATAGACTACAAAATAGATTGGAACTTCAGTGTTTCCTAGTCTCACTGGGAGATCCTCCAACATTCCAATTGGTATTCTTACGGACCTATCGGCTAGCACCAAAGAGATCCTACAAGGTTTTAAACAAAAAGAAGCCAAGTTTCTTAGCAATGGAGTAAGGCATCAAGCTAACACTAGCTCCTAAATCGCATAAACATCTATCAAAGGTAAAAATCCTTATAGCACAAGGAAGAGTAAAACTCCCTGGATCTTCAAGTTTCTTTGGAGAGTTGTCATGTTTGATGATTGCACTACACTCCTTTGAGAGAATGACCATTCCTTCTAAAGTCTTGAGCTTCTTCTTGATTGTATCTTTCAAGAACTTGCTATAATGGGGAACATGCATGAAAGCATCAATGATAGGCATGGCGATTTGAACCTCCTTCATTTGCTCTTTAAATTTAACTCTATACTTCTCCATTAGTTGCTTCTTGAAACGACCCGGAAATACAAGCTTTGGTTTATAAGGAGGTGGCTCATAAACTAGTGCTTTTGGTGTAGATTCTTCACCATTGTCTTTTCCTTTACCCTTTAATTCAACCGCTTCCTCTTGAGTTGATTTCTCAACCACAATCTCTTCACATGAGTCTTCATCATCCTCAATGGAAATAACCTTCCCCCATCATGCTTCTTAGTTTCCTCAATAAGAACCCTTGGAGGCAATTCTTTGCCACTTCTGAGTATGATGGCATTGATGTATCCATTGGGGTTGGTCTCAGATTTTCCAGGAATTTGACCCATTGGTCGCTTGGAGGTAGAAGTGATTTGATCTACTTGATTGTCCAAAGCCTTCAAGTGAGAAGCCATGCTTTTAATCTTGGCATGTAAATCATCAGTTTTAGCGGTGATGTCCTTCTTGAAAACCCCAAACTCAATTTCGGTCTTCCCTTGTCCTTCGAGAAGTTGTCTCAACAATTGATTAGTTTGATCTTGTGCATTAAAAGAAGAAGAACTTCCTTGTGCTTGTTGTTGAGGAGCTTGAGGGTTAGAGAAACTAGGGGGCTTGGAGAAGTATTGTTGTTTCGGTTGGAAACCACCTTGATTGTTATATTGAGGCTTTGGTTGGAAACCACGTTGATAGTTGTATTGAGGCATTAGTGGAAAGCCTTGTTGTTGTTGCTTCAGAGGGTAGTGTTGATCTTGTGGATTAGCAACATTGGTGTTGCGATATGAGAGACTTGGGTTTTGTTGGTAGTTTTTTTAGCCTTGATTGTAACCTTGATTACCCAAAAAAGCTAATTCCTCTTAAGTAGATTCTTGTTGAGGTTGGTAATCCTCTTGAACATCACCATTAAAGTTAACAGCTCCTTATTGAGAAAGGATGAACTTGTCAAGCTTTTCTTCCAAGGATTTCAAGTCCTTCTTGTACTCTTTATCACTACTAACAGTTCTAACTGAATGATCGTAGTCTTCTTCATAATTGCTATCACTATGAGCCAAATTCTCAATAAGCAATAAACCATCAGCTTCGGTTTGGCTAAAAAAATTCCCTTGACTGGCAGTGTCAAGCATCATCACGTACTTAGGTACAAGTCCTCTATAGAGAGTACTAAGGAGACTCTCGCCCGAAAATCTATGATGCGGGCATTGGAGTGTGTATCCCTTGAAACTTTCCCATGCTTCCTTAAAAGATTCAATCTCGCGCTGCACAAATCCTGAAATTTCATTCCTGAGTCGCACGGTTCTGGAGGTTGAGAAGAACTTGGTTAGAAACGCCTTTTTTCAAGTGTCCCAAGTCTCAAACGGATAAGTGGGAACTTTCTTCTCCCAAGAGTGTGCTTTCTCACCCAAAGAGAAAGGAAACAAACACATCTTAAAGGCATCTTCAGTCACACCATTGACCTTGACTGTGCTACACAACATATCAAAGTTATCCAGGCGGTCCAAAGAATCCTCGTTGGGTAAGTCATGGAACTTTTCATTATGAACCATGTTGATGAGGCTGGATTTGATCTCGAAGTTATTTTTGGAAATTGGTGGTGGAGGAATGTTGGTGTGTTGGGCATGGCGGTTCGGGGCATCATTTGCTCCAATGGTGTGTGGTCGATTGTTTTTGCCACCACCATTGTTGTCCTGATTGTTGTCATCCCGGTTGTCCATTTCCAAGTCCAAACATTGAATATGAGCAAGATGCTCTTGTTCTCTTCGTGTCCGAGTGTGTTGGTGTTCAAGTTTTGTAGGGTCTCTGCTTCTCAGGTTCATACACCTGAAGTGCACACAAAAAAAGTAGAGGGATTAGCGAAATAAAAGAAAATGGACGTAGTCCCAAACAAATTCAGAGCATTAATAGTTACAACAATCTTGAAATGGCAACGACACCAATTTGATAAACAAGAAGTTGCGGTCTTATCTAAGTAAATACTTAAGTCTAATCATTCATCGTTATAGTACTTAAGATATCAACCAAATTTAGGTAAAATTTAACACACTAATCAATTTAGAATTATGTCTATTCTAAGCTAATAAGATTTAGATGGTTTTGAAACATTCAAACATGCATAAACTAGAAAGTCAATAAAAAGTCAACATTTCAAAAAATCAACAGCAATTAACAAAAGTCAACAGAAATCTAAAGCTTAAATTTAACAATAAAAAACTAAGCAAATGGTATAAGTTATTGATTCGGATAATCAAATGATATCATGTGATGTTCAATACTAACTATTAAGCTAACCATTGGTCTAAGATTCCATAAATAGACTAATCCACTTTCATGGCACAAATCATTTCTCTAATCATGCAATTAAAACAATCCCTCGGATAATCTCATGATTATGAAACATTACAAACTAATATATGCTAAACCACTAAACTAACTAACACAAATCCCTTGGTTAGACCTGATTTAGCATGTAGTGATTGACTATGGCATTTCATCGAACACCTTATAGACACTATTCATCCTATGATCTAGATTCATTTGATCAAGTCAAATCTAGCATTAAGAACATCAACTACATGAAGATTTATGAATTACAAGTCGTAAATATCATATCTAGGTGAAACTTAGTTCTTCGACGACAAGAAATCCAGATTCCGACAAGGAATACTGTTAACCGCCTCATAACCATATAAGTGTATCTAATTTTATACACTTTTCAATTTTTGTGGATTAATTTCTGGTTTATTCTTTGCATGTTTTTTGTCTCATTATCTTGTGGTGAACATGTTTATTTTTTATTAATTTCTTATTCATAATGTTCATGTTTATTGTTTCAGTTTCGTACAATCAAAAATACATCTATGACTTTTAAAAAACTGTTTAAATATGAATCGAAATTATACACATGAATGTGATCAACGCACATAAATAAACTTTATTCACATAAGTAGTTTGTGAATAGTTGTTCATGCATTTATGCTTTTACTCAAAATTGGTTAAAATCCTCTCTGTAGATCGTGGTGTAGCTACTTGTATGAATTTGGTGGTCGAATAACTTAAGGCATGGATAGGAGAACAAATGTAGGAAATGAAAGAATTTTTGTAGTCAGCATTTGTTATAGAAAACTGCACAAGACTGTGCACATCAGAGCAGGTGAAACCCACGAAGTTAGAGACAATGTAGGTAAAAGTGTTCATGCAAAAGAGGAAGACATTGGTGACAGTCACGACACTGACATTAATATAGTTAAGATTAAGTTTTTGTCTGTTTATGCCATGTGTTTTGAAAAACATTTGTTAGATTTTTAGCCACATTTAACAATATTGATTTCATGGTTCAACAATAATCTCATCTCTAATCAACAATTTTTTCATCATCAACAATGATCTCGTCTCCAATTAAACTTTCAGATGATTTAAGTGCATTCATGAAACTAACGTTCGCATGCATAGATCTCATTTCCATGCACATTTGATCTTCGTGTGCATAATTTTTTATTCACGACTATAAATTCATTACTCACAGTTATAATTTTGGTGTTCCTAGTTTCTCCAGGTGGGTTACCATTCACAAGCATGACAACCAAAAAGAATATGATTCGCTTGAATTAAGAGCATTCACAATTGCACATTGTTTATTCACATAATTATCTTTTGTGCACATATCACGTTCATGTGAAAGGTTAACCTGCACAATTGTACCTTAACATTTCACATGTACAATTGCATAACCACTTTTACCTTCAAGATCATCCATCATAGCAATTACAAACTTGTTCATGTATTATTCATGAATAAAATGTAGATAATATGTGGAAATAAACATTATTAAAACTTTCCTTGTATGGATAATATTAGATGATTTCAACTTTATTACACATTTTCTCATATCAATTGCAAAGCATATCAAAATGTTATATTTCCATATACAATCTTACGTAATGTGGTTATTATTTTGATAAAAATAATAAACATATTTGTTTTTTTTTTGTCAAACCAATCATTTCATTACTAAATAGAAGTCTACACTCCATTAAAGGAGCAAGTGATTACACATAAGATAAACTTAATTAAAACATCCGCTAACCAAATTAAAACATCCGCTAACCAAATGGTAACAACGGTAATACAAACATGATAGATAGAGCCAAAAGACGGATAAACCAAAGAATCTTGAAGGAATTTTTGACACTCATTGGAAATAAGTCCCAAGACAAGGGAGAAGAAGACTTTGTGTAATAGCATACACATTTGTCTAAGAAATTCTCTTCTACTAACGAGACAAAATACAAGTCGAAAGCCAAAGCCTCCAAAGCAATCACCACATGCAATAAATTTCTGGTGAACAGTTGGCTATGGAGATGACTTCTTTTATGGACCAAGATAGTTGGAACGTAATTCACCTGCACAATCCACACTACATCCACAACAAAGTAGACAACATAGCTAGTAAACGAGACTATGCTCTCAGTGTTCAAATAGACTAGAACAAAACTAGTAGAAACCTCAATACAAATTAAAATTGGAAATATTAAGAGAATCCGAAAAACTAGATTACAACTAGTAGAAAATTCAATAAAAAGTAAAATTGGGATATCAAAGAAACCCGAAAAAACTGCAAAGTCCCCCAACATGAGACTGTCACTATACTTTCAACCCAATAGGTAAACAATAAACACATATTTGCATGATTACCAATAAGAAAGATGAATTTCACAATAGCATAACCACATGACAAAGAGGAACCATCACCGTCATCCACCATGAAACCACATAATACTCTAATACTAATAATCTTAAACTCAATAAAATCAGTACAAAGGACATAATATCGCAAGCCTATAAACTGATTTTGATTGACTTTAGGATTTGGAAGATAGAGGCATATAAGTTTTAAAAGGTTAGGATAATAAAAACTTTTACCCACAGATATATTGGAACTTAGTGAAGCTTGGTCCATAGCTAAAGAATAAGAAAGAGAACCATCTACAGGAACCTGATGAAAAGTTTTAGAATTTGAGCTTTGAAGATCAAGTTTGATAGTCCCTAGCTCGGTAACTGTAGAAAACCTCAAGGTCACTAAGGGCTCGATACATGAGACTGAGCGCAAGTCAGAGAGAGAGAGAGAGAGAGAGAGAGAGAGAGAGAGAGAGAGAGAGAGANGAGAGCGAGGGAGAGAGAGAGAGAGAGAGAGAGAGAGAGAGAGAGAGAGAGAGAGAGTTAAACACATTTATATCCTTCGCCACAAACATGTGGTACAATAATGTTTCTGATGGTGAGACTTTTCGGCTAGGAGACGCTAGTACTCCATGACCAGGAGACGCATCAAGCACCAGAACGAAGACAGCATGAAGTCTCCGGAGACAGCGGCGACCAAGACACGAGACGAAGCACCGGAACTTGACCGGAGAGTGGAGAAAAATGCGACAGCAGAAGCATACGCCGGTAGGGTGAGATCATCGATGGTTCAGAGGAATCGGTCGGGAGAGTCCAGACCGGAGAGTCCAAGCTTACGGTTGAGCGGTGAGCAATCGAAGGTCGAGAACCGGAGAAACGAACAGAGAAGACACGAAACAACACTATGATAAAACGAAGCAGAGGACCGAGGAACATATGGAGAAGACAAGTAGAGGACCAGAGATAGCGACGCGGCCGGCATCAAAATCCATGCTTGTTATGGTCGCCTCGGTGTTCGTGCTAGGGAGAGAAGATTAAAGCGGCTAAGGCAAACTCTACCAAAATAACATATTTGTTAAAAAAAATCTTTTATTTATTAAATGACGTGGGGTACAGTCGGTATAATTTTTAATACTTACCAAAAAATAACATAAATCACAAATTACTTTTGCTAAACTATCTTATTTTTAATTAATGTTTGGAAAAAATACATACTTTGCTAAAATACTACACAAACATATTGTTGACATGTTAGAAGAAATTACAAGGCAATGCATGGTTCGTAATGCAAAAAGGCTTAAGAGGCAAAAAAATTGAAGACAAAATACACTTCTAGAGCTCATCCTGAGATTGAAAGTACTAAAGAGAAATCTAAAGATTGCATTAGGTTAATGCCATGTCGTAATTTTCATGAGGTAGATCATTACTGTACTAGTTATAGTATTGACATGGAGAGCAAAACATGTGGCTATTTAAAGTGGCAACACACGGGAGTACCGTATGTATATACTACTTGTGTAATCTTAGCAAAAAAGAGAAGATATATGCTTTTGTGGCTGACTACTACACAGCAACAAAATGGCAACAAACATACTCTCTTGGAGTCAAGCCTATCCAAGGCATAAAATTGTGGCCAAGATTAAATAGGTTACATGTTTTCCCTCCACCATTTAGACTACGAAATCGGGGTAGACCTAGTAATTATGATAGAAGGAAAGAGTGTAATATATCTTCATCATCTAGTAAGAAAAAGTTGTTTCAAGATAAGAGAGTTATTACTTACCCTAGGTGTAAAGAAGAGAGCCACAACAAGTCTACTTGCACTAATGACACGACTGAAAATATACCAAAAAAGCCAAGAGGGAGACCAAGAAAAGATTATTGGGTATGTTTTTCACTTTGTTGTTATATTCTATAAGTATGTAATAAACTAGTTTGTTTACTTTTCTTGATGTTAGGGTGAAGTTTTATCACAAGGACATAAACAAAATGCATCACAAAGTGGATCAAAAAAGGCATCACAAGCTTGAGAAGAAGGTGATTGTGTCTGTTGTTAGTGTGTCTTAGGTGTTTACATGTCTCGGGTATTAGTATGTGAAACTCATATTTTGGTGTGTGAACTCATGTGTGTGTCAAACTCATGTTTGGTATGTGAAACTTGGTTTTAGTGTGTTTCTTAGGTGCTTATTTTTCTCGGGTATTAATATGTGAAACTAATATTTTGGTGTGTTCTGTTTTGGTATGTGAAACTCTGTTTTTAGTGTGTTTCTTAGGTGTTTATTTGTCTCATATATGAGTTTTGGTCATGCTTAACTATAAAACTGCATAGCCAAACATTAGAGCATATATATGTTTATCCAAAACTTGTGTATTAGATAAAACTGCAAAGATGCAAACCAAAACTGCAAACTAAATCCATTTATTAGACAAAATCAAAATGTTTCATGATCGTTGAAATGTCTGAAACAACAGAACCTCACTCAACCTTTGCTTACCACAACAAAACACAACTTAATACCTAATCCAAAGCACAATACTTTCAAAGACTAAATAACTTCTTCTCTTCACCATAAACTAATACATAAACTAGATCCATTGTCACAAGACATACATAAACCAAGATGGATTTGGTTATCCCCCATAATTTTCTAATCTCACTGTTAAACAACAAATTTTCTTGTCTTAATTCTTCCACCAAATATATAAATTCTTCAATTTTCAAATTTCATATATTGTCTAACTCAATTTCAAGCAGTCTCAATGTGACCTACGAATCTTCAACCTCTTCCAAAACTGCTTCCTTTATCCATTTGAAGACATGATACTAATGTATGCAATGAATTTTAAAACTTACAACATAATCAAAGGGACAAAACTATAAAATTCAACAAACAACTACAAATGAGAATGGACACTGATCAAACTTACATTTTTTTGTTTCACATCGGTTAAAGGACAACCTGGGGTTTCTTGAGTTTTGGAAGTGAAAAATTTTACAGCTCTACCACATATACACTTTAATGATATTCCACGATTGAGAATATGTGTTTTTGATACAGAAGTTTGTGAATTTGAACTCATCGGACCCTACAATCAGAAAACTACAGTCTCAGTTACAAACCCTACAATCTGAAAACTACAGTCTCTCAACTGCAACCTAACGAAACTTAAATGAGATTTTTCATCTCACAAAATTATGAGAGAAACAAAACTTAAATGAGAGAAACAAACCTGAAATGCGACTTCAGGCAGGGCGATTACATGGCTTGTGTTGTTCAGTTGTTTCGTTATTAGGGTTAGAGTGAAGAAGATGAGTGAAATTAGGGTATTTTTCGGGTTAGATAGGGTATGTGGTTCATAAGCTTATGTTCTCCAAAACGTTGTGTTTTCATTCATGACATCATTAACGATGAGTAACAAAGTTAATTTGACTTAACTGTTGACTAATGACAGGTCTAAAATGGTCTAGTCGATAGAAAGTTCGGGATCCAAATGAATTCGTAAGAAAATATAGGATTATATGGCTAACGAAAGAGTTCAAACTTTTTTGGCCAAAATTTGAAATTTCGAGATTTAAATGGCATTTTTCTCATAATAAATAACGTACATTCTAAATAATTCTAAATATTGGAGATTAATTTGGTGAAAAAATTAAGCAAAAGAAGTGATGTGGAGCTTAAGGAAGTTAAATGATATATCCTTAACAACCTAATTTGGTAAAAGATATGAAAAAGATTTATTGAAGACTTCGGATTCAAGTCCAAAATAAAGCGCTCATGATTCATGGAATAGAAAATGGCGTGGTAGTGTCGAATCTCTTTACAAAAAAGAGGGGAAAATGATCAAGAGTGAGGTTGCATATGAAGAATTGAGTTTCATGCACAATTAAGGTTCATCAATGATTGTGCAACATTTTTTATACTAAGAGAGGATAATTAGAAAATATAATCAGTGTCAAAACTAAGAGTTTTCAAGTCAATCTGATTAAACATATTTGTAGATTTATTTAGGTGATTTATAATAAATGATACTTTTGAAATATTTGTATATCAATCAATCACTATTCTTTGTGTTTTAGGTTCTATGATTACTATCAGAGTGGATTAATCATAAACCGGTCATAAATGTGTTAACAAGTTGAGATCCATGACATAAACATGGAGAATCTCTACTATATAAAAGAAGGATTCTAAACCTTTCTAGCCTATACACATCAGCATATATTGTAACCATTCATAATTTGCCATGTCATCACAAAATAATATATTATACGAAAGTGCAGAATAACTTTCTCCTAATACGTCACCAGATACAAGAGGATTACATGTCCAACATTTTAGCGTCTATTCAAATTCATTTTTATTATCAGTTTCATAACATTCATTCTTCATTAAAATGATGACCTGATTCTTATAGATTGAATATGAATAACGTACATAAAAGAATCACATTCACATCAAAACTCAAAAGCAAGAGTCCAATCGTTTGCAACGTCCACTTGGTGAGGAGAAGGGTTACCTCCCTTACATATATAGGT
>OVBE01016700.1:0-10814 GCA_900406425.1 Iberis pinnata | reverse complement strand
AATGACTAACTAATTGATGACTTGGACAACTAAATAATAGGCTAAATCGTAACAATTGCACCTTGTGATACTCGTTTACACATTTCAGGAGTTCAAGTAAGCCCTCTTACTCTCTCTTTGTCGATTTTTATGAGGTAGGATTAGATAGGGAGAAGGAATTAGCTGATTTTGATCTTATGGGATGCAATGGTGTTAAAATCTTTGTCTTGATATTGTTGGAGATTCAATTGTTTAAATATAACTCAGTACTCAACTTCAATCTGCCGTTTCGCTTTACTACAAAGCATTTTTGTTCAGTTCAAGCTTGATTTGATTCTTCTTTTTCTTATTTCCCCTCAATTTGGTCATGGAACTTTTCTTATATCAGTTTCTGGATTGTTGGATCAAAGAACCCTAATTTCTTTTAAATGTGACTTAGTTAATATTTTAGAGGCATATTTGTAATTGTGTAGAAATGTATGTAATTGACTTGAAGATAATAACATTTTTGCATTATTTGAGACATTCCTGAAAATTTGAAAATGTGTGAAATGGCTTTCATGTATGAGATGAAGTTCTTAGTGGATGGAGAATGGCATATCTCACGTGAGTTTCCAACTTCCAGAGAAAGAATGATGAAGAACAATGTTTTAGTGGTGGAATAGCCACTCATTATTCTGCATCACACATTTAGGTAAATCATCTATAAACATGTCCATCTGTTGACCAATGCATGCCAGTGTTGATGAGATTCAAGACATAACTAAAAGTTTCTTGGGGTATGGGATTTGGGTAGTTGTTGTTATATCCGATTCTTATTTTTTCTAGATAATGCAAGTGATTTTTTCATAATAAAAAAAGATTTTATAAACAGTTTATTTAGTAGAAAATATCATGCCCGCTCTAACTGCATATTATCTTAGATTTTCCCTCTAATTTTTTAGTACCCTAATTTTCACACTATATATATATATATACATCATTATAGTCGCCTCTTAAGTCTTAATCCTAAACAGAAAAACAAAAACTAGATTCTCCTCTCTAGCTTAAGGTTAGAAATAGCTTTTATCGTCTCGTTTCTGGTTGAGTTAGAAAAGTAAAAAATTTTCACTACCTTCCTAGTCGTACATGGATTTCACAGTTCTATTGATGTTGTGTTTTCTATGAACATAAGATCTGATTGGTTGGGCTCATATTTTAATATAATCTGTCATATGTAATTTATATTTCAGTTGTGTAGATTCGTCCACCAATGATGCTGCTGCAAACCCTGAACAAAACGAAGATAGGGAAGAGATTGTTCCGGTTGCACGTGATTTTCGAGTGCTTCACCCGTCTAGAAGAAACAGAGGTAAATGGTATCATTTTTAGACTCTCAGTTTTATGATCTTATCATGAACTGAAAAATCTACACATGGGTTTTCTTTAAAATTTTCTTTGACTCTAAATTAAAATCACCCCATCACTCATCAAAGAATTTCATCTTGTCCTTACAGAGTAGTAGCCTAAGTTATAATTATTCATTTTGAATTTCAAAGTGACGTAATTTATGTACAATATGTAAATTATCAATCTTTAATTTCTGAAAAGTATGATGAACATGTGCAAGAATACTTGTCACATATGGAGTGTATGGAAGGAGAGAATTTGACAGAAGATAAGCTTACCCAAAAAGAAGAAAAAAACTAGACTACAAAAAGGTATTATTTAGTATTATACAAATTATTCAAAAAATTTGGTATAATCACTTATTTACTGTGTCTTTGGACTTAACTTAGGTTTTGTTTTCTTGTGTTGATGAATTGTGTAATCGTTGGTTATTTAAGTTATGTTTCACGTGTCTCTTCTATACTTGTGTAGTGGTTGATTGGTTGTTTTGTGTTTTCACTTGTGTTTTTTTGTATTTGATGTTGTTAGTATATATATTTCTAAGTTACTAGTTTTTATGTAGGTTGTTGGAATGTTAAAACAAGGACGTATATTTGGATTTAAATCAATTCAAAGTGAAGTTTAGATGCTCCATCAAACTTACCAACCTCAAATGAAGTGGACATACTAACTCGCCGAATTGGAGAAATGGACACCGAACTAAAAAAAGGCCAAGAAGAAAACATGCTTCTCAAAAAACGTCTTGAAACTTTCGAGAACTTTTGCTTCACCACAAATTCTCAAGAAGTTTAATTTGTTTTCTTGTGTTTTGCTATTAGTTAGGATTTTATTTTCCTTTTAAAATGCTAGTTTTTATTTCATTTTTGTAGTATTACGTTCTTTCTAAAAAATTTATATTAATACTATTTTATCCAAAAAAAATAATTAAGTAAAAATAAATCATTCGATTATACTAACAACACTTTTCTAGTCATAATACATTAGTTAGTAATTGTTTTTTGTAACATAAATTGTCACAATTAGATACATTACTTTTCTTAAAATAAGTGACATATTTAAGACTATAATAATAAGAAAGAGTGACGATTATATATATTATTTGTGAGTATGTGATAGTTATAAATTGTTACGATTTGATACGATCTTTATGTCATAATGAGTGACAAATTTAAGACTATAAAATAGTCACAAGGTGTGACGATTTAAGACTATCATTGCTGTTAGTAATTGTGATGGGTAACCATTGATCTTTTAATCATTAGTAGTGACTATTTTGATACTATTTTTTGTCACCACAAGTGACATATTTGAAACGTTATTTTAGTCACGACAAATGACGATAATGAGACAATTACTTTAGTCTTTATCTGATACAATTTTGCTACTATTATGAACCGTAACAGTTTAACACAAAATAGTCAATAAATAATGTCACAAATTGTGACGTTTTTGTTATGAAAAAAAATTTGTGACACATTAATTGTGACTGTTCAAAAGTCATCACAAATTCGTAACAATTTTTGTATTGTGACAAAAAAGTTATTATTGTGACGAAAGAATTTGTCTTAATGTGTTCAGTTTCTTGTAGTATGCATTTCCTCTTCCGGGAACGGTCGGTAAACCCATGATAAAGTCCATAGCAACTGCTTCCCATTTCATTTCCGGAATAGGTAGGTTCTGTAGTAATCCTCCTAGCACTTGATGCCCGATTTTGACTTGTTGATAGGTTTGACATTGTGCTACCCACTTAGCAACTGAGCGCTGAATTCCCGACCAATGGTAGTACCGACGAATATCTTGATACATTTTAGTACTACCCGAATGGATACTAAGTAAGGAATGATGAGCCATCCTTAAGATTTCTTCTCGCAGGCCATGACTCGACGGAACAGTTATTCTTCCTTTCAAAAGTAACGTTCCATCATCTGCTAGATGATATTTGCTAACTCATCTATTATCACTTCTAGCTTTGAATCTTCTTTTTGTTGTTCTCGTATTTGTTGAATGAGGCCAGCTTGATTAACAATATAAGTCCCAACGGCTCACTACTTTCTCTTTCTAATGCGGATAATTCCACCATCTTAAATTCGCTTGTTAAAGCTTCCAAATTGGTCACAACATTAGCTTCCATTCTTCGACGACTCAACGCATCTACCACAACGTTATCTTTTCCAAGATGATAAAGGATCTTAAGATCATAATCTGCGATGAACTCCATCCATCTTCTTTGTCTTAAGTTTAGATCAAGTTGAGTAAAAAGATACTTAAGACTTTTATGATCAGTTTGGACTTCCACTTCTTCGCCATATAAGTAAGATCTCCAAATCTTAAGGGCAAAAACTACAACGGCGAATTCTGAGTCATGGGTTGGATAATTCTCTTCATGCTTTCTAAAATGTCGCGATGCATAAGCAATAACTTTATCACCTTACATTAACACACATCCCAAAAACCCACTTTTGAGGCATCCGTATAAACGGTGAAAGGTTTTCCCGGTTCCGGCAAGGATAAAATAGGTGATGAAATTAACCCTTGCTTTAAACGAGTGAACGTTTTTTCTTCTTCTTCAGTCCATTGGAAATTTACTCCTTTCCAGTAAATTGAGTTAAAGGTTTAGCCACACTCGAGAAGTTCTTCACAAACTTCCTATAATAACCAGCTAGACCCAAGAAGCTTCTCACTTCCGTTGCGTTTTTAGATTGCGGCCATTCTTGCACTACTTTGATCTTTTCTGGATGCGGAGACTCCTTCTTTGGATACTCGATGACCCAAAAATCTAATCTCTCTTTTCCAGAAGTTACACTTGCTAAACTTAGCAAAAATCTTTCGACTTCTCAAACGTTCCAACACCAATCTTAAATGCTTCTCATGATCTTCGGCATTACGCGAGTATATGAAAATATCATCGATGAAAATGATGACCAAATCATCTAAGTACTCTTTGAACACTTCGTTCATGGGTCTCATGAAGGCTGCTGGTGCGTTAGTCAACCCGAACGGCATCACAACGAACTCATAATACCCATAACGTGTTGTGAAAGCAATTTTTCGAATATCACTATTGGAGATTGGGATTTGATAATATCCATACACTAAATCAATCTTTGAGAACCAACTTGTGCCTTGAATTTGATCAAGCAACTCATCGATTCTCGGTAGTGGGTACTTATCTTTAATCGTTATGTTGTTGATCCCTCAATAATCAATACATAACTGCATGCTTCTGTCTTTCTTTTTCATGAACAGAATTGGAGCACCCCATGGCGATGAACTTGGCCGAATGAAACCCTTTCTCATAAGGTCTTCTAATTGTTTCTTTAACTCCCCAAGTTCCACTGGAGCCATTCGATATGGTGCCTTTGCTATTGGAAATGCACCAGGTTCGAGAGTTATGGTGAAAGGATCGTTTCGAAAGGGCGGTAATCCTTCCAATGGTTTAAATACATCATGGAATTCTCTTGCTACCGGAATCATCTCCAGACACTCTTCTTTTTCTGAAACATCTTCGACTGTGGTCAAGGTTACAAGATAAAATTCTTCGTCATTTAACTATTTTTCCATCCTTAGAGATAAGATGAGTGATATTCCAGTATTTGGACATATCCCGTTATAGGAAATTAATGGACCGCTACCATCTTTCAAAGTAATACGACCCTTCCCGCAGTCGAGGTTTATTTGATACGTCGATAACCAGTCCATGCCCAAAATTACTTCATGATGATTCAAAAAGTAACGAAAAGGTTCGCCAGAAACATCTTCTTCTCAATTTCGACAAGTACTCCGACCATGCAATTATCAGCTTGGAGGATTTGATTACTGGGTGTCCTAATGGTCACACTGACCTTTACACTAATAAAGATCCCTACAAGACTCTCCACGATCAGGGGTAACACAAAACTATGTATCGCGCCCGTGTCAAATAGAACGTGAGTGGAAACTCCACCAACACGTAGTGTAACTAAAGACAAAGAACTTTTATATACGATTCAACCATCAAGTAACCTACTAGTGCAATCACATTAACACGCAATGAGTTAAAACTCAAAGGTACCGTAATAGAGCCTTTAGCAGCCTGAGAAGGTTCAAGTTTATCCGCATCCAAGGCATAAATTCTGCATGTGATTGCTTGCCTTTTTGGTGGTTATTCTAGCGAAGATAGAATGGTTCCCGCTGGGTGAATACGAGGACAAGATGTAGCGTAATGTCCTTGTTCCCCACAAGAAAAACACGTTATCGGCCTCAGAAAATTTGTGCCCATGTTTCTAAGGTTCGGACAAGCTCTCGATAAATGTCCTCTCCTATTGCAACGATAAAACATAGCTAAACTTTCCATACGCCTAACGGACATACGCGGTACTTGAGAAGTCCTCCCACGTTCGCGCACAATAATCGGGACTCTCCCACTAACATGTCCCCATCTATCAAATTGCTCATGGTTTGGAGGCTGATACTCATGTGTTACAAATTTGTTTTGCGACGTCGATCTAGACGTCACAGCACATTCTGCTGCAATTCCTTCTTCCACATTCACGGCGCGTTCCACTACTTCATAAAAATCAAAGAACTCGACCACTTGCAATCTACTTTATATCTCTAGACGTAGTCCCCTTATAAACATGCAGATCATTGCCAGTTCTTGATCAGGGGCAAAATGAACGTACCTCCAGAGTCTAGTTAACTCCACTTCATACTCCCTAATTGTTCGGTTTCCTTATTCTAGTTTTAAAAAAAAATTCAAGCCTTTCTCGAGATTCCAAAGGAATATACTTCCTCTCAAATTCTCTTCAAAACTCGACCCACGTAATGACTCCTTCGCAAAATCTTCCTTCAATGTTGTGCCACCAATGATCATCCTCTCTCTCGAGATAATAAACCGCAAAATCCTTTTTAAATTCTTCGGGACAACGAGTCGCGTTAAATTCCCTCTCTAAATTTTACAACCAGTTATCTTCAGCTATTGGGTCGGCACTCCCCGTGTAACGAGCGGTTGGGTTCCCAATATCCGCATTAATTTAACCAAAGAGGTGAAATTAGGCACGTCTCGAGGTTTAGGTCGCTAGTGATCTAACCGCTCTAAAGACAATCTCCAAAGGCATCCCACAGATCTCTTCCTCTTGGCGGAATCTGCCTTTGTTGTTGATGAGGCGTCTAACTCGTTTGGATCTGTCCGCTTCCAAGTCAGCGTCTATCGCATTAGCCGTACTCCCATGATGGCCCAAACTCCCCATACCTCGTAATCCTTGTCCCTCTACTTCAAAATTATCTCCAATTGAAACATGTTCAGACCCAGCAGGCGATGCATTAGAGCTGCTCGAATAAAACACAACATTTGGGTGATATGGTTGGTTCGGTGCTTCGCACATCGATATTGGTCCACGATGAACTGGAGGCATCTCTATCAAATAATTTCAGCCCCAAATAATAAACTCATATAAAGGAACAATGTTTCGTAAATAGCTTTTTGCGACAATTTTAGACTCGATAAAAATTTAAATCGTGTTTCATGTGAACATGGTGAACCATGCTCTGATACCACCTTGTAACACCCCTGATCACGACTAGAAAGGAATCGTTACTTTGATTATATACTTTGAAAAATTATCCGAGGTTCAAAAAAATCCAAACTTTGAACAAAAATACCAAGTACAAAATCATGTCTTAACGCCATTAAAGGTTTGCCAACCCAAATGACGCTAAGCTGTTAGTACTGTCCGGACTATGCAAAGCATCATACGAAACCAAGTTTATATTAAACATAATTCTTTTATACATATAAACTTAGAAACATTTACAAAGCATATATTACATAAGTTTTGGCCACAAGCCTAACGCTCAAAACGTACATATATAAGCAAAACATATAATTTTAAAAAGGCAACACAATCTAAAAACGGCAACCTGTCGTTCCTTTACTCCCTCTAAATCCCTTTACGGTTTCCTGTAAAAGAGAGTGAGACATGAGCAACTACTAAGCTCAGTGAGTTCAGGTCCGGAACATGTACTAATAATTCCCCGAAAATTCCCAACATTTACTAAAATCAACAAGCATAATATTAAACAGATTAATGCCTAAGTTTTCGTAGTAAATTTTAATAATTAATATTCTTAGCATTTGATATCCTTAACAATCCACCAAAACCATTCGACACCATATCAATCATTTGAAACCACCAAGGCTTAACAAGTGACAATGGTTCGATCATTCTCATCGACGCCATCTCAAGCACACCACAAGGGACAATGGTCTGATCACTCTCATCGACATCATCTCAATCACACCACAAGTAACAATGGTTCAATCCCACAATTCTACACAATTCCAAACTCTCAACAAGGCATATCAACAGGCTTTCATACGTTTTGGTTCATGATAAATTCATTTTTTGCATCATTCTAAATTCCATTCCACACTACATCCAAAAAAATTTAAGCTAACTAACCATCAAACAATCACACATAATTCACGGCACAAAATAAGGACTCAAGCAATCTCTCTTTTGCAGCTTAACAAAGAACCGAAACTCACATTAATAACGTTTGGTTTTGGTTCGGTATGTGATAATAGGATTTTCAGTTCCTATGGGGTATCAATTACCCATCGTTGTAGTATACATGGGTTGTCAATCCATAATGCAAATGCAGTAAACAATCTGGATGCAATGGATGCTTTAAAGTCAAGCTAAGTGTTAAAGGGGTTGTTGCTAAAAGGTCCTAAGTGCAATGAACATAAGATGCATAAACATAAAAAGAAGCATAAAAGACTAAGATGCAAAAACAAATTAAAAGCTAAGAAGGTGAAGATGTAAGCAATGTAAAGCAGTTTCTGAGGACAAAGGGTAATTGACTAAGGATCCACCATGGGCTACCTAAGTATCTAACATACCTCATACAATGAGCTAACCCCTAGACAGTAGCAACATATGCAATCAATTCCAATTCCTTGGCAATCAATCTCAAGAAAAGCAATCACAGACTCAATTGCCGTCCTAGACGGTGACTACCTAACAGGCATGAAAAACAACTACTACAGTCAATAAGCTTCCCAAANGGCGGGTTTTCAGTCCCTTCCGGGTAGAAATACAATCAGCATTACGAACAGGTGAAACAGAAGGGATCTAAGAACAAAAAACTTAGGTACTAAGGTAAACCCAGAACATCAAACCTAGTCTACCCCCATCCTCAGGAACTTAGTGAACTATTCACTACTCATGAGAGTAGAAGCAGAGAAACCATAAAGCATAACCTTAAAGTTAAACATGCAGATCTAGGAAGAACAGATGATGAACAGCAAGAACACAAACCCAGAAATGAAGAACAGCAATAAAACAGTAAACAGAGATGAAGAACAAACTTAAAACAGAATATTAAAGCTTAAAACGAAAATAGATATGCACAAACTAAACAACAACCTAAAGCTAAGCAAGAAATCAAAGGAAAAACAGTAGATTAACTTAAAACTTGAAGGAAATCTGGTTTGTACACCAAGAACATGAAGAACAACAAAAGAAAATAAAACCTAAGACTAAAACCTAAAAAGGAAAGAAATAAAATAAGTTTGTTGCAAATGGAGGTGAATTAGGGCTTTTATAGTGTTAAGAGAAAAGCCCTAATTCGCACTAAAGACAAAATGCTAATCATTGTCTTGGATCTTGGGCATTGGTTCAGGTGCTATTGGGATTTGAGTTGGTTGGGTTGGAGCGTGTTTGACTTCGGGTTGGTAAGTGCGTGATCGATCTGAGCTAGGGACGCTTGCATGAGATCAATCCAACTGAGATATGTCTAAGGTGCGTCTGAGATTAGGATCGATCCAGGCATTGAGTACCTGAGATCGATCCAGACAAGTGTGGGATTGATCTCATCTGAGTGCGGGATCAATCTTGCCTTGCTTCCTTCTTGGTCTATCTTCAATTCCATGCACTTCCTTAGCTTCGTTTGAGGCTTCACAAATTTCCTTGAATGAGAGAAAAAGACATCGATCCAGGTCAAGGTGGAGATCAATCCATGCTGAGATGAGATCGATCTGAAGTGACTACGGGATTGATCTGGAGTGTTTTTGGGATCGATTTGAAGTCTTGCGGGATCGATCCGAGAGCTGGGTGTTGGGATCGATCTGGACTTGATGCAGAAGTGCTTGAGATCGATCCAGGCATGTGCTGAGATCGATCCTGCTTTGGTCCTAAGGTAGATCTAGTCCATTCCATGCTAAGTGCTGCTCCATTCAATGTTAAGTGCTGCTTTTCTGAAATCTCACAAATCCTTCCCGAAAACTCCTGAAAGTCGTGAAAAATCTTTAAAATGCGTGCATATGCAAATTCTAATGTAAAAGTCCTAAAAATCATAAACTTACTAAAATCAACTATAAATGTGATGTATGCACGCTTTTAGACCTCAGAATTGATGCTAATTGATATGTAAAATCCATGAAAATTCAGAGTCATCAACTCCCCAAACTAAATCATTGCTTGCCCTTAAGCAAGTAATTCAGAAGTCTGGCAGTGAGGTTTGAAAGTGGGAACTCATAACCAAAACATGCTGCAAACATAGGTGATCTTAATGTCCTGGTTACTAGTTCTAGAAATCCTAAGTTCATCCTACTTAAAAACTTTAGCCATACTCATTGAAGTTCACCACATACCAATTCCAACTTCCACAATGCATTCAAATTCGTTTGTCCCTTTAACATTCATTAATCAGGAACCCTGGATCAAGTCGTGTGCCTTCAATGAACTCATTTGGTCAAGGAAAGGTTAAGGAGTAAAGATAACCCCTTCATACAATGGTTAGTAATTCAGAACAAAGGTTTTCTTGAAAAGGGAATGAGCTTTAGCAGAAGGCTAAAGGTAAGAACACTTAGATGCATACAGAAATAGAACCTCATCTACCAAATGCTAACGAAACCTAAGTTTCCTAATTCTACCCAGAGATGCGTCCTAGTTCTACCCTTTTGAAACTTCAAAGTGATCATACCCATTTTTCATTCTTTCTTTGTTACCCTTAGGAGAGACTTCTTTCTTGGATTCTGCTAGCTGTTTCAGAAACTTCCTTACTTAAACACTTAATGGCTATTGACCTTCTTACTTGCACTATATTTTGGGTTTTACCCTTTTGCATTCATTTTCATATGTTTCTTCTTATTCTGCACTAGTCATACTTCTTTTGCTTATTAACGTTCCCCCAAACTTTCTACTAGCATGTTCTGATTCTTCTTTCTTTTCATCTCCTAAGGTTCTTTCTTAACACTTCCCATTGTTACCAACTGCCAATACCCTTTTCATTCATTTCCACCCAAAACCAACAATTAGAATCGAATCCCACCTAGTCCTATCTAGTCCAAAAAGCATGGACTAGAACTACATGAGACCCTATTCTTGTCAGTTTGAACCTAACAATTTCTACCAAGCTCATTCCATAAAAGACCTGCCACTCAGTAGTAAATTCAGAGTTTG
>OVBE01016698.1:0-10814 GCA_900406425.1 Iberis pinnata | reverse complement strand
TATATATATATATATATATAATAATGTTGTTAATATGGACACTCTGATTTTAAGATTCCAAAGTCCATGCACATCTTTGAGTAGTTAGGGGCGGATAGAGGTAAAGTTTATTGGGGAAAATGCCCCAACTATTTTTATATTTGGACCTTAAATTACTTGATTCTCAATCCAAAAAAAGAAAAATTAATCAATACTGTATTATTTTAAAATCTCATATTCTATATTTATCAGGGTTTAAAATTAGTTTCAATTCAATAACTTTCATTATAGTCATGATACATTTTGTGCGATGAACATTTTAAAAATAGGATGCTGTGTTGAAAATTTTTTAAATATAAATTCTTTCTAAAAAATTATATGTTTTTAAAATTATTTTATGATATGATAGTTTTTTTTTGTTTGAGGCGTTTAGTTTGGTTGTAAATTTTTTATTTTTATATTTTAGAAATAAACTATTTTATTAATTATAATAAAAAGATTTGTGTGCCCCAATTAAAAATTGTAATGGATCCTCCCCTCCCACGTGACTATGTGAGTAGTATCTCCAAGTTAGTGTGCAATATTAACTGTTACTTTGTATTGTTCAGAAAAGAACATCTACTACCTCTTGCTTAAACCGTGTGTAGTCATGGAGAATCCTTCTTTATAAAGACCACAAACTGTTTCTTAATCTGTATCAATAATGTTGTGATAGTAAAAAGACAAACAAAGATCAAATTTTCCATTTAAACCAAATAAGAAATGGGTTCATACATATCAAGATAAATTAACTGATTCACAAACTGAATAATCAGTAAGACTATGTTTTGCTTCTCTGTTCTTTCCTCCATTTCTTCAACAAATCATAAAGCTTGAAGCTTTCAGACCAATCCAAGTGAAGGTGAAGTCTCTACTCTCGACATGGTGGAGCTTGCAAAAATTGGTTTCTTAATTTGTTTAGCCTTTCTACACCATTTTATATCTCACAAAAACTCATCTATTTCCTTCAAAACAATCATCTCATGTTACAACACTCTGGCTTGTTCTGTCTTAAGAGCTTGTCCCATAAGCATATCATTTGTCTTGGTGACTGATAATGAGCTGTATAGTAGTTTTCAACACAACCAAACTGACAAAACTTCAAGCTGTGTCTGTAATCTACTGGATTTGATGTGTTCTTGAATTGCTCCACCCACATTCCCACACTAACATCTTCCATCTTAAACAACTGTGAAGAAACACACTTTGTTCAACAAGTGAAAAATTGATGATACAATACAACTGGTTTTGATTTCAAATTTACCCGTAATTTATGTCTCTCAAACTTTTCGACAATGAAATGCGCAATGTCTGAAGATAGAACATATCCAGGTCCATTTGCGTAAGGCGGATAGTCCTCCTCTGGCCATTCCTGATATCGTAAACAAACACTTAGAAGTTAGAACCATCATGCTATTGCATACACAGAGATAAGAGTGTGATGCAAAAGAATGTATACCTCATATGTGACTGCCCATTTACCTCCCCGGAGAGGTTTATGGTAATAATTCATATTACCAATGTACAAGCTTCTACCTTGAGGTACTTTTTTCACTTCGTTGATCACCGCGCCAAGTTTTACAAATGTATCATCGTCACACTTCATTATGTATTTAGCTAAGTATGCAAGAGCCTACAAATAACCAAAAGCCGTTTTGTTCAACAATCAACTTCAAATAAGCACTGAGTCAAAGATCTGATTAACTCACTCCGTGTTCACATATGGCAACAGTTTTCAGCACGACAAGATCATAGCTATCCATGTAAGGAACAAGTACAATGTCTCCGAAATACTCGGCTTCTTTTTTCAATTCCACATTCACTTCCTTCCTCCCATGCTGTTAAATGCACATCACGGAAACCGATATAACATTAGTTACGTCTCGGCCAAGCTTTCATGAGTTATACTTGTGAGAAGTGTAAAATTTAACTTACAAGTGCTACAAAGAACCGAGCAACAACTTTTGAAGATGTAATAAGAACATGTTGCATCCATGACTTTCTCACAGCCATTCGCTCAGCGAAATGATTGCCTGCGGAAAGTATGCCAATAAAGAGTTCAATAGGCCCATCAGGCACTATAGGAGCTTGCCATCTCTTTGATAACTCGAGATGCCTTTGTGGAGCAAAGCTAGGATGTGATGTTGGCAGAGAAGCAACAAATACAGAATGGACATCAATGTCTCCATTTACGGTTAGTCCTGTTGCATCCTCTAGCGTGAAACCCTGTTTACATATAACAAATGAATCAACTCATAGTCATTTACAATCATGTAGAAATGGAATATGATATAAACTCACAGTGCGATAAGGGAAAGATGTAACATGTTGTCCATCAACATTGATATGGTAACCTTCTAAACCAGCACTAAGAGTAAGAACAAAGAGTTTCTCTTCTACAAAAGGAAACGGCCATTCTACTTTAACTCTTTTTCTTCGTCCTATAAGTCGATTCAACCACCATTTTGCCCTCGATCCTTCTGAGTAATTATCATCATCACGGATCCATTTCTCACACTTCACATGACTATCAACTGCAACCACACTAAAGTATTAATTACTCAACTAAGTGATCAGGCTCAATACTGAAGCACAAGAGTTACAACTAAGTTGTTTGCTAGCTTCTAACCGATTTTACACTAACTAAAACTCTTCTATAGCTTTAACTAACAGTGAATTTAGATACCAAATAACAATAGAATAGAGCTCACCAGTCTCTTCATCAGCTCTAGATCTCCATCCTTCACATCGTTGTGAAGATCCCCATTGCATTCTATAACAAGTGTTCTGTTCAATAACAGGTTTTCGACTCCAATCTCCTTTAAGCCTAGGATTGAAATGAAGGATCCGAGGAGGATCTTCACCTTCAACAGTCTTTAAACCTTGAAGCTCTATAACAAACTGAGACACTAACTTAGATCCATCTCCTTCTTTAGGATACGCTTTCCTTGGCCTTCCCACTAATGTTATATGTGAGCCTAATGTTAAACCACATGGAATCTCCATCAATTTGTTCTCTCGGTTCATAAACTCAGAACCGGTTAAGGAAACTGAATGTGGACATGAATCTGATTTGTTCTTCTCTGGCTTCTCTACTGATTTCTCAAGCCTTCCTGATTCAAGCTCTTTCCATAGCTTACGACCTAATTGCCAAGCTTCTTTAGCTGATTTATGAAGCTCCACTGATCCATCTTTACGACTCGGGTCGAAAGTTTCAGAATCGAATCTTAAGCTTGAGAGAAGACCACGGTGATGTTCGTGAACCTTGTTCTTCTCCGTCTGATTCTGATTTAGGGTTTGGTTTGAAATTGGTTCCGAGACTATCTCTAATGAAGAATTTGGGATTTTCTCGACTTTAAGCTCTTGCTCGATAATAGGGTTCTCGAGACGAGAAAGAGAATCAATGGAGACGGAGTTGCTAGACCAAGATTTGAATACGAGAGGTATTTCTACTGAGACAAGTAAGAGATAGAGAAACCCTATTGCTAAAATTATACGAACCGATCTTTGTTTCCATAGTGAAGAGAATAGATCAAGCTTGTCGATTTTTTCCACTTTTGACAATTTGGGTTTTTTCATTTCTTAGAATCCAAGCAAGAAAGAGATAAAAATACCAACTTTTGTACAAGAAGAATCCGAAAGTTTGCAAATTTGGTAGTAGAAATTTGCAAACAGAGATAATCAGAGGATGAAGAAGAGATCTTGATTCTTTGAGATACGCCCGCATAAGTGGAATAATTTAGGCGTAAGTTAGTAGAAATATTATCTTATTAACTACTTTTTTTTCTCTTTCCGAAATTAAACTTCTGAAAATTTCATAATTTGGATCGACAATAAAGATTCTTCCAAGTTCCGATGAGACATACGTATCGAGATTAAAATATCTAGAAAATGTGTACGTGTGACGCATGTAACATAAGCCCATATCTCATATGAAGACCTAAAAGAATGTCAAGAGAGTTCTCTCTCTTAATTCTCTCGATGATTTGAAATCATCATCGTCGGTTACGGCGACGCAATGTTTCTTCGCCGGCGATCTAGGTCGAAAGTAGGTCCGAGATATCGATCTCAAAAATTTGATCCGGTTAATTGGCAAATAATTCAGATCTGCATTCTTTTCCTTTTTCTGATTTTGATGATTTTCCAAATTTTTCTTCTGCTACTTCCACGCAATCATTTTTGTGATTTTGCGATATGGGAATTTCGAAAAAAGGATACAAAATTAAATTGATGATTACTACAGAATCACTCTTTCTTTTTCCTATGTATTGGGTAAACTCGATTTCCCTCATTCTATGCTCGATGAATGTTATATTTAGCAGCAAGTGTTCATTCAGATCTTTCAACAATCTGTTACTCTCTTTCTCAGTTAAACACCCACCTGCAAATCACAGTATTTCCATGGCGTCCCAATCATCTTTGCTTAGAAAATATGGGGATAAGGAAAAGCCAAAACCTCTGGATGTCCCTGCCTTTGACAACTCAGTCTACCTTAAACGGTATGAAAGGACGCTGGTCGGGAAGGTACTCAATCCCAGAACCCAGGCTCCTAAGTTGAAGACAATCCTGTCTTTGTTTCCTTCTATTTGGAGATGCTCTGGACCTGTTAAAGGCTATGAGCTTGATGGTGGCAAATTTCACTTTAAATTTGTCAAGGAAGAGGATCTGAAGAAAGTCCTAGACGGCAGACCTTACCATTTCGATGGATGGTTCGTGCCTTTGGAGAAATGGGCTCCAACAGTTAGATGCGATTTCCTTTCTCAAACACTCATCTGGATTCGGTTGAAGGGAGTCCCGGAATTTTACCGAGCAGAGGAAACTCTAAGAACGGTCGGGTCTGATTTGGGTGAGGTGCTTGAATGTGATGTGGATGGGGGTCGTGTCCTCATTACCATGGAATGTCGGAAGCAAATTTACTTCTCCCGGGAACTGAGATTTGCTAACAGTGATGTGATTCATGTGCGTTTGTTCTTTGAAAAGCTCCATCATTACTGCACCAGGTGTAATCGAATTAACCATGAGCTCAAGTATTGCCCCGAAGGAGCTGCCAAAAGACGTGAACACCGGATAGTAGACACAACCGATCTCTGCCTCACACTGAAGATTTACCAACAGTGGGTAATGCTCGGATTTCGCCGGAAAAGGCAAAGCCAGTGGCTAAAACAAAGCCTCAAATCCCAACTCGGTTGGAACCAGTGCTTCTAGGATACATGTTCCTAGACCCTCTGCAAAAAGGAAGTTGTTCGTTGATGAAGATGGGGATCGAAATCAAGTTGATAACAATGATACAAGGATTTGGGTGTCAACATCCTTCGGTAATTCTACATTTCAAAATCCGGGTACGGCTGCCATACCTTGTTTAACGGCAGCGGTAACTGTGCCGGAAAACAGGCCGGTTTCTGTATCGGCGATATCTGTTGGTGGGGCGGTGATGGATGGCGGTGATGGATGGCGGTGATGGATGGCGGTTTATCTGTTACGCCGGGTCTCGACTTGAACGTAGTCACTCACGGCGAATGAGATGCATCTGGAGTAATGGAGCAGGCCTAGGATGTTTTTCAAGGCCCATTAGGGCTGGCAGTCTTTCATGCAGAGTTGGCAGAACTGTACTCTCTGAGGCAAGAGATCCCGAGGTTCAGACTTTCCTACTGTCATAGATTACAGAACGAGCAAGCTGACTCACTCGCAAGGGGCGCTCGTCGGAGAAATGTGCAATCCTCCTATTCGGGGCCTTCACCACCTTTATGGTTGGATAATTTTCCGCTTTAATTAGTCTTTTTCTTTCTTGCATTTATTGTTTCCGCCCTATTATTCAAAATCTTTACACAAAAATGTCATAGTGGCCAAAATTCACACCAAATACTATAAGGTTTCACTTTTTAATATGAGAGAAAAGATGATAGTGCTCCTTAAGACATTTCCAAATGACACTCAAAAACTTCAAATTTGAAGTTTTTTGTCCTCCAAAGGGACACTTCAACATTTCAAATTTGAAATGTTACTTTCTCACACTTCAAATATGAAGTGTCTATCTTCTCACACTTCAAATTTGAAGTGTCACATTTTTATTGCATTTTAGTCACTAGATTTATTTATTTAATATTTTTAAGTTGTATATTAATTATTTTGGTACCAACAATTTTATGATTTATTTTAAATGTATACCAATTTATGCATTTTATATTTAGAAACATATAAATTAAAATTATAATATTACAATATGAAAAATATCACATACCATTAATATTTTTTAAAAAACATCAAGGGAAATTTATTACAAAAGAGAGCAATAAAAAAAATTACATAACACATAAAGTTTACCCAAATAAAAATATCACTACAAACTAATTAATACCCACCTAAATTTGATCCACTACCTCCAAGATCATCAATGAATTGTCGGAAAAAGGTTGGTGTAGCCGAAGCTTGAAGCTTCTCTTGATTTCTTTTTTTGTATGCTTCTTGCTTGCTCAGATCGAATAAACGCTAATTTTTTTGCTTGGTTTTGCAAACGTAATTGAGTTAATTCATAATTTTTGTTTTTAGTTGTTGTACTTTCTTTTAAAAAGTAAAAAAAAAATTTCATTTGATGAAACCAAAGTTTCAACACCCGCATGATTACCTTCAAGGATCTTTCTTTTGAGTTTTGCATTTTTCGATCCAATCGGACTTTGATTTGTAAGTAATATTCCTTTAGAGCATCAACACGAGAATGTCTTACTAGTGCCCTCATATATTATAATGTAATGTTTTATTATTAAATATTGCATGTTATAATTAAATGATGGATGTTTTATATTTATTTATAAAATTGTATGATGTTAAATATAAACAAAAATATGGATCATATTGCAAAATACACACTTTTGACACTTCAAATTTGAAGTGTCTTTGGAGATGCCCTTATGAGTGCAATAATTGTTTTGGTGGGAAGAGAGCTAATGGAGAACATTTGATGGTCATAATTATCGTTAGATGTGATAAAAATTTAATTGTTTAATTAAATGAAAACATATTCTTAGGTTGGTGTGAGCTCCCAACTAGAAGAAGGTGAGAGAATTTAATGTTCAAATTTATTCATTTTTCATTTTATAAATTGTGGTTTGGTTAACTTGATGATCAAGTTAGTGGATACTCATGTTTAAGTTAATGGACGACTTTCGAACAACGTCATATACTAGAGTAAGGTGTAGATTGAGGAAATTAACAGAGACACCTTTTGTAGTTGTTGTATGGTTTGGTATAGGAGTTTGTATAAAAATTATGTGTAGCACTCGTGTTTATGCAAATGATCAAGTGATTAGACATGTTATAAGTCAATGGACGAGTTGAAAGTAGGATGGTGGACCAGATGAACGTCGCGTATTTGTGGCCAAAATTGGCGTTAACAGTGATGTAATTATGGTAGAGAAGCATGTTTCCCGAATCAGTGTAAAACTCTTGTAAAGTTGGAGTAGATACAATATGTAGTAAAAATGATGGATGAGTTCTGTGTGGACTTGTTTAAATTGTTTAGAATTTTGTTGTTTGGTGTGAATGTACGAAAATATATGTCCATCGCATATATGTCCACCGTCTTAATGTAAATTATTAAAAACGATTAGAATATACCGTCTATATGAAAGTTGATATTATTTGACATCAATTGACATATGCTGGTATGGTTTTTTTATAGAGTCTAGTTTGTTGGACATAATTGTTATACAATGTAACAACTTTAAATATGATATATGTCCACATTATGTATGTCCATCGTCGTCTCAAGCGTATATGTCCATTGTATATATGTCTACCGTTTTAATGTAAATTGTCAAAAACCACCGTATATATGTCCACAGTCTGAGTATATGTCCATCACATATATGTACACCGTTTTAATGTAAATTGTCAAAAACGATTATAGATATACCGTTTATATGAAAGTTGATATTATTTGACATATGTTGGTATGATTTTTTTTATAGAGGCGTGAGGGATCAACCGAAATCTCTTGTTGGGTGTGGACATTATCACATGTTGGTGTGGACAATGTTTTCTGGTGGACAATATCATCGATTCTAGAAGTTGGTCCACCAAAATTACGGCTTTCTTTGTGGACAATATTTGGATATGGATCGGGCACTTTTGTGGACGAAGTTCTGCAAATATGTTGGACAACATTCGGATCCGTTGTTGTTGCTCCTATAGACGAATCATTGTGAGATGGTTTCTGATGGACATGATTTAGATCTAGTTCTCTTGTGGACAGATGTCGTTAGACTGGTGGACATGGACACTCTTCTCGGTGGGTTCATCTATTTAGTCCATCGATGTACCTGCTGTAGACGTCTAGTGTACATTCTTGATTTTGGCTTCCCGATTTGGGTCCGATGACTGTTCGCCAATTTTCGGATGTACAAAGTCTTCAGACCGATGTGAGTGTTTCTCGAGTCTTTTTGTCCACCATAACTTTTACCCAAGGAAGGAACACCATATGTGACTGCCTGGTTTTTTTCCACCTCCGGAATCTGCATCTACCCTGAACCACTCGTCGGTTTCACGAGAGACTTCTGTTTTTCATTCTCTGTTGTTTTGACATGTTGTTTCGGAGGAAGTTTCGATAATGCTTGGCCTTTAAGTCTCGGTGACGTACGTTTCAAAGATTCCAAAGACATGACGCCGAAATCGCGTCGGAAAAATCTCTGATATGTTTAAGAAAGTTTACAAAAAAAGAGAGAATTTTTTTTTTCCAAAAAACCTTTATTAATCAGAATTGTTATGATCCACAAATAGATAAACTTCAAGACCATAAGGAACATAATTATAAAAAATGAATAAGAAATGCGTTGGGATAAAATCTTTGGCCAATTTATCTGATACAAAATTCAACGAACGGGATATCCACTGAAATTTAGCATCTTGAAAATATGTCGGTGGTCTTGTCGCTGTGGATTTTCAGGTTGATTCTCCCGTTATTTATGCTTAGGTTTCTGCGAGGGTTTTTGCGTTAGTCACGATGATGATTTTCTCTGTTGTTTCTCTTTCAGTCTCAGCAATGACATATGTTCCTTCGCCGACGACATCTCTGGTATCAAGTCTCTGATATCTCCAGTAAAAAGTTTAGAAAAATAAAGATGAAGATACTTGTTTACAAAAAAATAGAGAAGTGAAACAAAAAGTAACGTACATAAATTTGTTCAAAAAAGTAAAAATGACTTTTTGATTTTTTGATTTTTTTGTTACAAATGTAAGAGAAATCTAAAAGCAGATAGTGTAACGGCGAATGTTCAATGCAAAATGCAAATAAAAATTGCATTGCCTTGAAAGTTACTTTGAATTAAAGGAATATAAATAAGATATCAAAACAGAATGTTAGTGGTGTGTCAGATTTTTTTTTTTTTTTTTAAATGCTTATCCTGCTGAAGGGTATCAGAGTAATATGGTTTGAAATGACATATGATATATTGTGTAATCTCATACCATTATGGTATATTGTGTAAACTTCTTCAACTTTATGGTATTGATGGTAATTCTCCCTAAAATTATTAACTAATACTTTATTGTGATATTTGTTACAAACAAATTATTTAAAGGATAATTAATCAAATGGATCAAATAAATAAGTGGATAAATAGAATGTGTGGAGTTCAACATTAATTCATGCTTATTTTATCTTATAAATATAATGTATTTTTTTATCTGAGATTTTATCTTCAACCTTAACAACCCTACCGGAATATTCCTTCCTCTCTTTTCCTCGCCGTTTTTTCTTTTCTCACCATCACCGGAGTAACGCTTTGAAACCCTAAGACCTTTGAAGACCGTCTCAAACCTAACGTACTAGGCAAGATTCAGCAGTCATGGAAGATCAACTCGAAAAAGCTCTAAATACCCTATCTATTGAAGATGATAGTCCGATTAAAGTTTCGAGATCATCTGTCTTCAGTTGTATTCAACTCAGTAAGAACAATATAATACGAAGACTTCTCAATCCTGATAAACAAAATATGACAAGATTCATCGAAAAGATCCCACGAATATGGAGAGTTGCTGGAAGAGTAAGATGCATAGCGCTTTCTAAAGCCACCTTTCAATTTATTTTCCAAGTTGTAGAGGATATAGAGATGGTTTTGTCGAACGGACCATGGTCCTTCGATGATTGGATGATTTCAATTGATAAATGGCGTCCGGATCCACCATAAGATTTTCTATGCTTTATATCTACTTGGGTCAGACTTCGTAATCTACCTGTAGATTACTTTGAAGCTAATATAATGCGCGAGGCTGGTAATGCTATTGGTTCCGTGACAGAAATAGCTTACAATGCAGAGATGTCTCACTCTACAGATTACATCCGAGTCTTTGTTCTTTTTGACATAAGAAGACCAGCCTTTAAGTCTCGTACCTTTGAATTACCTTGTGGTCGTAATGCAACAATACAATACGAATATGAGAAGTTTAAGAAGAGATGCCTGTCCAGTTGATATTACTCGGTTTTAACGCTTTATAGTAAGCATTTATGCTTTCTATTCAACGTTATCCGAGATTTTCTCTGCAAAAATTGGTGTTTTTACAAGTTTCTAGGTGTTCGGGACGTTTTGTGCAAATTGGCATTTTCAGGTGCATAATCCAGCAGAAAGTTCTGACTATTTCNAATCCAGCAGAAAGTTCTGACTATTTCAAACATTTGAAGATGTTCCCACTAATGGATGAAGCTGTAATTTTGACACAAGATAGCCACGTGAGTTAGCTTTCATATACAAGTGGTTTGAAGTTGATCCATTGATGCAATCAAAAGTTATGGCTATTTTACTGAA